>OX377203.1:72061991-72198930 GCA_947396885.1 Heligmosomoides polygyrus polygyrus | reverse complement strand
CAGGTCCAGGAAGGCAAAATGCATCGGTTTCTTGTTCCTCGCGGTGCTTCTTTAGCAGAAGACGGCGTGAATGGCATTAACGGTGCCACAGCCACAGACGAAACCACACTGACTCGTGGAAAGCTGGACGACATCCCACAGAGACGTCCATCGACAATTCGCTCAAAGATTTTCATGGTGTGCGAAAGAAGGCGAATTGGGCGGTAACTAGCGCAGTCCGCTGGACACCCCTTCTTCTTCCAAATCGGGATGGTCGTGCTTTGCTGTCAGCTCTCAGGCACTTTCTTCTCAGCACTAACCTGATGGAAAAACTCTGTCAACCAGTCAGCAGGGCACCAGCCCTTCGACTTCCACAGGTCGGTGGCATGTCATCGGGGCCAGTGACTTTGAATGACTCCATCTTCTTCAGGGCTGCTTCGGGTCTCACTGTGATCCTCTGAACAGGGCCGTATACAGGAGATGCAAAAGGGCTAGCAGGATGGGCGAGTTCAACATTTGAGATCTCCTCGAAGAGTCGTGCTATCACTTCACAGCCCTCTTACGATGCATCAGAAGATTACCGTTCTCGTTGTTAACGCCAAAAAACTTCTCATTGTCTTTTGCTTAGCGACAGTGAGCTTTGGTGAGTCGATAAAGATAATGCTCACCATCGCACATTTCCAGTTTTCGCTGGCATCAGCGTAGTGTGCGAATTTATCAGCGGCCACTGCCTTCTTTGTCGCATTCTTCGCTTCTCAATAATTCCGCCGTGCAATGATACTGTGAGGGGGCCAGCCTACTTTTGAACGAGTTTTTACCCGTTTGACCTAGGCTATTCTCGCTGCAACTTGCATTACACGTATGTACGCGTCAGTTTGTGTACAATGTGGGAAATTCCACGTCACCATATCGGATCGCTACGCTTAAGTCGGTCGAAGCCCATGGGCTGGCCTCCCGTAGTATCATTGCGCCAACTCCGTCAATCATGGACTGTTTTTCACCGATAAACACGTGATAGAGCCGTTTCTTTCTCGGACCTTCTCTCTGACGTCATCAGTCCACATCCATGCCTGCTTGTCGACCCAGCCTTGTCTGGGTTTCGTTGTGCCGAGTTCAATGCGTGCAGCCCGAGTTGTCGCATCGGTAGCATCCTTCCAGGTTTCGTCGAAAGTTGTCACCGTCGGCAATCGAACGCGAGAAGTAACTGCCGCTTCCTTCTCTTTCAAACGCCACCATTTGATTCTACCCGACACGCATCGCTCGACATGCTTACACCTCGAAGGGCTGGTCTTCAGCGAGCAAACAGTGGACGATGTTGTGTGGCAACCGTCTCATACAGCACGGTCTTCGCGTCTGTGACAAGGCCTTAGTCGCGACGTCTAACAAGGACATAGTCAAATCCTCGTTTTTGCGTTCCTACTATAAAACTAGATGAAGTGGGAGTCACGCTTTCAAAATTTGGTGTTCACGATGGTGAGGTCGTGTGAGTCTGTATAGTCAAGTATACACTCACCATCGGCGTTCCGTGTCCCATAGCCAATCCACCATTACAGCTGTAGCCGTCTTTCGTTGCTCCGACGTGACCATTAAGGCAATCTGCCACAACAAGCATATCTTGTGACGGTTTTTTCTGCTGTCTTCTCATCAAGCAGGGACCAGAACTTGTCCATGGTTTGTTCTTAACTGTCTGCGGAGCATACGTGGAAAAGAAATTACATCGTTGCTTTTATACGGCGACAACGGTCAAGCGCGCCGGCTCCCGTGCACGCCGTAGCACTATTTCGATAAACGTGAGCTGACATACACCATGTGAGGTTGGCCTGTAGGCCGACCTGTCGCCTGCGTTCGATTGTCCGTGTTTGGCTCGGCTCGCAAAAGCAAGCAGTTTCAGTGGCACCACGTGGACGAACGGACATCGCCACCGTAAAGATATTGCATATCCAATATCAAGATATCGATATTGTAAATATATTTTGCGCCGCCTACTGATGGCAAAAAAGGAGTTCAAGAAATGCACGAAATTGTTGTGGATATCTTTTATTCGAGAATTAAGCACAAACCTTGGCTCACTGCCATCGTGGGGCAACTTGACGAGTGATGCTCGAAAAAACGCTTCTACAGTCCTTGGTTGTGGAAGCGCAACACCCTCCAGATCTTGAGTGATAGCGCAAACCCTGAGAACGACTGTGGCTTCTCCATTGAAGTGCATTATTAGCAGAAATGAAAAGCGGTCATGCCTGTCCATTCCACAGCTCGACTTACTTGATGCGCATCGTCGGATGGCTCGTTCTGCACTTCACGACGCTACGGGCGCGGTGTATCAGAGGCGCCATGTCGATCTCGACCGGCTCGTTCGATGTCGCAACTCCATCAACCAGCTTTGGCCATTCAATGATAATCGATCTGAATTTAGAGATCATTATCGGCTGTCGTAGAGCCGAGTAGGAGAGAAGGATCGACTAAGTTGCGCCGAGCACTACTGTTTTGTACAGTTTTTTTTTATCATTTTGCGATGATGTAACACGAGTCACACAGTTGAGAGAAGGTTCCTGAAGTCCCAAGCCGATTCATCACTTCGTTTAAATAAGGCAGTTGAGAACCGGGTGAGGTCGGCTGATGCTAAATAAAGGAGCATCAACCGATCTCACCCAGTTGATCGCTGGTCGTACGCGGCATGGACAAATGGAGATAATCCTAGCTTCCGGTCGAGCAAATCGGCAAATAACAGGTGATGGAAGTATGCTGTGCGGTTTCTACTTCTATGTGTCTTCAGTTTCGAAAACGTACGATCATCTAAGCAGCAGTCTCCCAGATTTCCATCTTTCTGCTCGTATCATATGCCGTCACACCAGCGGACACATTTTTATAGCAGTGGTAAAACAAGGGAACTCCCTACTGAACACGAACGGTGACTAGCTACAAGTCTAGAAGAGGGTGAGAGAAAAAAACTTTCCCGTGCGAGCTGCAAAGAAGTCTACCCTCTATATGAATAAGACAAGGGTCCTAAAGTGCATACATAATTATTCGTCAAAATACTAAATAAATACAAAATAAATAAGAATATGGTAATTCCATATTAAATTGGACACTATTCTAAGCAAACGTGACGCTTTTTAAATCAAACGTAACGCATTCCGTTTAAAAAATGAATATTCTATACTAATAAATACTAATACTAACTACTACTAATGAGGAATATTCTATCTGCTATACTAAACTGGAAACTCTCCGAAAAGATTAGAATAACCAAGAAGATTCATTCTATTTTCAATCCTTCGACCAAGAAAATTAGCTATGACATTCTTTGGATGTTTTAAAAAACAACAGTCAAAGTAGATGAGCAGGTTGTTAGAAGCTTCATGCATTTTTCAAGGAAAACATATGAGTTAAAACTTGTTTTAAAGAGCAGAAAAGTAGCGTTCTATATTGCTAAACGGGGATATTGCGCCACGCACCAGCCTAGGATGTCGTGATTTTCAATCAATTTTCATTTTCATTTCATTTATTTGGGGCGGAAGTTTTGTTGACGTGGACTAATTCACTTGTGTCGGGAAGTCAGTGGCCCGTTAAGAGAAGGGCGTACTAGCCCACACGTCGAGCCCGACAGGAGTTCCCAGGATGGCGAGACGTGGCGAGCTGAACACGCGGCGAGGCACCTCTACAGACGTCCGAAGACACTTCGACTCCTGCGGGTGCCGACGGAGGTCGCTCTTCTTCGCGGACCAGCTGCTCCGGCTCCGTCTCCTGCTCGTCCTCGCCCTCGCCCTTGTCCTCGTTTTTATTTGTTCTGAGACCGTACTTTCATCAAGAATAAACAGTGGTCAGACTTCTCGCGCTCCAAAAGCGTTCCTTGTCGTCTCCGTTTAAAGTTGTGAACGATTCTCTTTTGAGAGTGGGAGGGGGGGCACCAAAGACCCTACACTTGTCAACGAAGATTGAGCAATAATTATAGTTCATTGAAGGGTCACAGTCACACTGGCTTGGAGTACTGGTTCATAGTGCATAATGAAGGCGAACTTCTAGAACGAAGCTGGTGGATTGGCAATAGAGGCATGAAAGATTCATGCGGATTATCTGTGTATGTAGTATTAGGTTGGAAAAAAAGTCTCTTCACACTTCGAAATTTTTTTTACCCTTCCCCTTGTAAACGCACTAGCCAACGTTGATTGCTGATTTCGTAATCCCATCACACTTGTCTACCGTTCGCACGCAGACACAGGTTAAGACTCTTCTTGTAATTCGTTATCCATCCAATCTTCCGAACTCAATGCCAGATCTACCTCATGGCCGTTTTCAGCACGGCATTCTTCATGAATTCATTAAAGAATCCACAGCACGTCGGGCAGCAGACCAAATTAACCATATATATGGCTTGGGATCTACTACTCATCGCGCCTGTTACGTGTGGTTCGGAAAGTTTTTAAAGGGAGATTATTCACTCGAAGACAAAGAAGGTCAGGAGGGCCAACTGAATTGGACGGCACTAAACTACTCCATCTTCTTCGTACCGATAGTAGGCAGACGACACGTCAACTGGCAGAGAAGCTCGAAGTGTCTCATAGGATAGTGGGAATCCATCTGAAGAATCTTGGCTTTCATGGAAATTTGGAGCTTGGATTCCACATGCCCTGTCAGACACTCAGAACGGTCGACGGCTCTCCATCGCTGCTTCTCTTCTGTCCAGATAAGGAAGAAAATCGTTTCTTCCGCGGATTGTGACAGGCGAAGAGTCCTGGGTTCTGTGTGCCAACTTCCGAGGAAAAGGCAATGGGTACAAAAGGGAGAGAGCCCTAAGTCTGATCTCAAGCCCAATGTTCACGAAAGGAAGATTCTTATGACTGTTTGGTCGGATGTCAGAGGAGTGATTTACTGGAAAACTCTCAGAAGTGGAGAGACACTTACTGTTGTCACATACTGCGGCCAACTCCACAAAGTCGTCGCAACTCTCAAAGAAAACAGGCCGGAGACGTCAAAGGTGATGATCCTGCATGACGATGCAAAGCCACATGTTGCAAGACTCACAAGAAAAACAATAAAGGAGCTTTGCTGGGAGGTATGCCACATCCACCGTATAGCCCTGAACTCGCCCTTACCGAATGCCATTTCTTCCGTGCTCTCAAGCAAGAAATTGGAAAGAAATATTTTGAAGAGGATGAAGACGTCAAAAATTGGATTCAGCAATGGTTCGACTCCAGAACTGCAGTCTTTTAAGCGAGAAGAATTGGAAAATTACCCAGTCTTTGGAGAAGTGTAGTGGAACAAAATGGAGTTTATCTCAGTTGATTTGACCTTGTAGTTGTGAAGTAATAAATCTTTGAAAAAAATGAAAAGACTTTTTTTCCAACCTAATAGATAGACATTTTTAGACGCGATAAAAAGCCAGATGCTGAATGAGTGAGAAAAGATTTTCACAGTTCCCACCTTAAAGGGCTAAGACCCTTCCTATTGTTCCAACAACTTGAACGGACTGATTTTGCATTTGATAAACGTCTACAGACGCCTTGTCCCCATAAGCAGCTCGGCTTCGTACACAGGGAGTCAGTGCAGATGCGGTCTTCGTTGTTTGTCAGATGACGAATTAGCTTATAGCACATTTAATCGCGGTTCACGAAGGCTATGTTGAAGGAATGCGAGGCAAGGGAAATAATAGTGGCTCTGATTGTAAGCCGCTCGCCGTCCTCCTGACCCTAGATTACAGAAATGCAGAAAGAGCAACCTGGAGGAAAGCTCGTTCAGGACCACCGTCTACACAAACGATTGTCTTGTAGCCCAGAAGTAGTTAGTTCACAGCGCATTATGCGCATCCTCGAATGTCAAAGAGAGGTCAGCGAGAAGTTGGACGAATTAAGATATCCCATCAGCAACCTATTCAGAGAAGGAAGTGCAGACCAGGTGATGAGGCGAGGAAAAAGGCGGTTCGATCATCGCCGGTGGTGTAATGGCATAAAGCATTCCTGCCTGGTACAGTAGGTGTGGGTTCGAGTCCCGCCTCACGCTAGAGTTTTTATCGCAAAAGACGCATAAAAGGCAGTCTAGAGTGGAGCAAATTCACTGGAGCCCTCTACGGCAGAAGGCGGCTCAGAACACTCATAGGCAAGATCTGTAGAGCGGAGGTTAGACCTGCCTCCTCTATTTTAAGAGCAGTGGCTCCTGTGTGAGGCGCTGAAGTGGCAGGTGCCGAATTGGGGCACCCAGGTGTATGCAGTTCCATCCTGAAGCATGGAGTGTGAATTGAAGGCAACACAGCAGTAGTGAAGAGAGCCCGATGAACGCGATCCACTGTTTGATGTACATACTTTAGGGTCATTATTATAGGAAGAAGACCATTGATCATTCAACAAGATTACACCGATGTCTCAAAGAACATGAAAAGTGAATACCTCTGTCTATCTGTTGAATATCGCTTCCTCATTTAACGCTTAGGTACATAGACTCACAGCCACACAAGGTGGTGAAATTGTAGTATTGGAAAGGAGAACGAACTACTACAGAGATGGACTCACTCCTGAACAACTTGCTCGATGAGCGCCAGCTGCGCAGAGTGGTCCTCAGGTGCCATCGGTGCGTTGGAGAGACGGCGATAGAAGTTTGAGAATCTAAGTCAGGCATAGCAACGTTGCCTTGAATTAAGCTCCGAGATTAATAGGAACAGCCTACATCTCACTGAGCGTTGGTGAGACACTTACTCAGGTATCAGCGGGTTGTCCTTGGTTTTCAGCGGGTCAATAAGCAGTGAAGAGCGTTGCTGCCGAGCGAGAAACTCCTTCTTTCTCGAGAGCAGATTGTTGAATTCCTGCTTCATCGAGAACATGCTGCAAGGGCGCTTTGCCTTAAGAGAACATATCAATGCGCTTGAATATTGGTACAGAACAATGATGATGGATTCTATAAAGTTCTCTCAGCCTAATACCATTGGAAAATTATAACAAGAATGTAATTTCAACCTTCATATCCTGTGTAAGGACGGGTGGTAGTGCCTTTAAAGGAAGCATCGCCATGGATTTAATCAGTCCATTTTGGGAAGCGCCACGCATTCTACCTGGAGGCAATTTGAATGCGTATTTGTCGTATACATTACAGGCCAGCTAATAAACAAAGTAGTGTTTCTTTCAGAGTTCCAGACAAGTTTGGTGCCAATTCACCTAACCCGGAGGGATGGAAGCCTTGACTGGCTTGGTTGTCCACCAGAACTAGGAACTGGTATCGGCTGCGCTCGACGGCCGGCGCCTCCTCCAAATCAGCCGCTACGCGCTCACAGGTCATGTAAGCATTCAAACTGTCTCCGCAATGTTCCACTCCTAGGAGTAAAATGCGCACCAGCTTACGCACAAAGATTACCCAACGCCGTCTTATCATATCCTCGCTCCTAGGTATTGGTATTTAGACTCTTTACGCTCCCACATAACGGCAATGTTCAGACTCGTGTATGCCATTTTTTGTTGTGAATCCGACTCCGTTGCTCCAACCGGACTTCGGTTCACCCATACGCCCACAGGAGCTGCTCGACAATTATTTTCTCCTCGCATTTTACCACCAAGATGAGTAAATCGCTTGCTCGAAATTTGCTTTTAACTTCGGCACGATCTTTACGGCTGGAACTTATTAAGTAAGAAAGAAATGTGTGGCTAACTTTTTGTGATTTTCTTTAGGCAGAGGTTGACCAACGCTTTCCTTCGTACATATGTATCTCAAACTGTGTGACGCCTAAGAGTGATCGTCAAGGAACAAGTTCTCCAAAAAAAGTAAAGGGTAAGGGACGATTGAATGTTTGCTCGTTAGGAGGGGCTTAACTCCTTCGTATTAGAGACGAATCTGCTCCTCGTCCGACCCCACCAATCACGCCCCATCTTTTAGAGGCAGGTGAGTCGGTAAAGGGTCTATGGAGATCAAGAACTCTGTGTGCTAAATAACGCGTATTCCACTTTGTTATGTACCTCTATCACTTCGTACACTTATCCGCTGTTTCAGCAGTGTCATAAGAGAGGTGCAAAAAGGATAGCCGTTTTAAAGCAACTACGTTGAAGTACTATAACTTTCTTGAAAGAAAAGCTTACCGAAATAACCACAAAAAGTCAAAACTCCTACTGAGACACTAGGTTCGGTGTTCCAGCAGCTTCAAAATCTGCTGTCAACGAAATAGTCGAATACCCCTCTTGAACGGCAGTGGTTTCCCAAACATTTCTTGCGCAGAAAGTTGTCGAGATGCTTGAAAAGGGCAAGGCAGTGGGAGGAAGGTCTGGTGAGATCGGAGGATGAGATTCATATTCCCGCTCAATAAACTTTCCGGTTGTTATCAATGAAACGTGCGGTTAGGCGTTGTCATGGAGTAGCATTAACTTTTCTGTTGAGGAATGCCAGGTAGATTCGATGCAATTTTTGGTGCATTTTGTCGAGTTCATCACACTGCTTAACCGCAGTGATGGTTTTCGCCCGGACTCAGGAAGCTGTGGTGGATAAACTGCTGGCTGCTGACCACCACACAATCTCCGTGACCTTTCTCTGGTACCACAGCGGCTCTGGAAGGTGCTTCGAAGCTTCCTCGCTGGCCAACCACTGCGATGGATATCGTCGATCGCCGTAGAGAAACCATTTTTCGAACGCGTTACAAGAGACGAGAATTGCTGTTGTCCGCTCAACTCGCTCGGCTCCTACTTATCGAGTTCTTTTACTTTTCCATTGCCCCCCCCCCCAATGCCTTTGTACGGCCGCTTGTTCCACGCTTAGCTCTTCAGCAATTTCTCTTGTGGATGTTCTTGGAATGGCATTTACCTTCAACTCATCGTTGTCAACCTCCGATTGCCGTCCGCTCCGCACATGATCTTCGAGACTAAAGTTTTCACTTCGAGAATTTCGAACCATCCACACGTAGTACGTTCAGATATGGTGTCCTCGTCCAATACGTTGATGAAAATTCGAATAGCTTTCGCAGTTTCGCGTTACGGCCAAGTTTGAACTCGTGAAGCAAAGCGCCGTGACCTTCCCGTTTTGACAGCGTCCTCAAAGCGATTGGAAACCACCGAAGAAACGGTGACATGGTGATGGAGAAGCGACAATAATTTCATACGCCAGAGCGAAAAATGAGATTTTTAACAATATGTAGCATGGCTGTGCTGTTTTAAGATTTCGTTCAACTAATCAATCGGGAAACATAGCAAGTACGGCCACAATTGTTGCAGTAAACTATTATCTATTCCTAAAGGATTATTCTTAAATGAAGAAAGAACACGCAACATATCTTAAATTTTTCAAAAAGTACTAGCTGTGCCTCTAATAACTGCGAGAGGTTTTAACTACAGAAGGCAGAAATTATCAGCTTACTTTTGTGGCCGGCGAATTTCTTTCAGACGTTTCGCTAGAAGGATCGCATGATAAAGTACATTAGTGGAAGTATAGCCTATGTACGTATTGACTGCTTCCTTATTCTGCAAGCATCCCTAATGCTTGCAAGAAGTATTTTTTAGAAGCGGTGATTCTGTTTGGAATTTCGTTGGATGAGCAAACCTCGACGAACTCTGAACATGCAGCTTTTCGTTTCGCGTGGAAGGCTGGTGACAGCATATCCTGAAGAGACAGAATAGCAGGGCTAACACATATAAAGAGCACAACAGTTTGGTGCTGATCACGAATGGAGCGCAATACATTGATGTCGCGGTCCTCGAAACAATGTTCGTGTGCTGCTTGGGTCTTCCGTATTTTAGTTTGTGAAACCCTCGTTCGGATCACTCAGCGCCATGTGCGACTCTTCCGATATGCAGTTTACTCCACCTAATGGTACGTGAATGTAGTGAACAGCAATGAGAATGCAGTGTTCCAATTGAGTTTAACCCAATTAGCGGCTAAAATCAATCACGAACTGCCAGGCAGCATGCTGCTGACGACCTCACGTGATGTAAGAAGTTAAGCACTTATCTGCTCCTTCATAGGATAGTTCATCGCTTTTCGATTGCTGAACCAATAGTTCCCAAGTTTTCTTTTCTTCAAACCTTGGCAGGATGAGTTGTTAGTCAGCGTAATGTCCTAGTCATGGTTTATGAACGCGCGTTCTTAAAGCGGTTTGACGTTTCGGCTTTCTGTGGCCCTAAGAGGCCTAAAACTAGAGCGCACGTATTCGTTTGCGCTGTGCTTCACTAAAGTCTCCACCGTCCTAGCATTTTCGATCTAAGCCTAGAACACTATAGAGAGCCCAAATGAAGGGAACCAGCTCACGCCTGAGGTCCACCGCAAGCAGTGGAATTCACTCGCGGTAGTTGGCAAGCAAAGGTGAAGAAGACATGCGGAGTGAAAGATGTCGACAGCCAGTGAAGTTACAGTACTCAACGATACACAAATGGCAAAAGCGCCTTTTAGCAGAGAATCGTCACAGATAGTTTTTTCTGAATTTCTGTGAAAATCCTGTTCAAGTCTGGCCAGATAATAGTGGTCTAAAGTTTCAGGTAGAAATTAATTAGTTTTTTTTTACCAGATAATGTTTTCAACAAGCCAGAACTCGTTGACGAGATCCATTTAGCAAATTTCGCCTACACATTTGAGATTAGCTTTTCGAGCTCTTTCACATGACATAATAGAGGTTCAATGGGAAGCTAAAAGCATTGCCTGGTAAGGCTTTCCCTGATGAAAGGTTTCCCTTTGAGAAAGAATGCTAAACTTCACCTCGTTGTCGATCCCATTATGCGCAGCGATTCTGTGTATACCAAATGGACTGTTTAGAAATCAACGACGTGAGTTAGGTTCCTTTAGGTGTGCTGTCCAAAGCGTTTTCGCTTTCTCTACATATTTAATAGAACAACCGTGCACTCACCTCATAGCTTGCTCCTCCTTCGGGCCATCCCCTCAGAGGTCCTCCCTTCGGGTCATCCCTCAGCGACCTTCTGGCTGGCACCCTCCGGGTCACTCCCAAAGGGGTTGGAAAATGTAGCCCATCCCTGGGTTATGGTCACGCGTTCCTCCTTCCCATTGATTGCAGGGTTCTTGCGATGTCGATCGCAAGCTAGGATCTTCAGCGCCACTCAAATCACTGCGCCAGTATGACTTCGCAGCCTGCGTTCCCCCAACGGTTTGGCAACCTTGCACCGTTGAGCACATCCACATGCTCCTTCACCTTTATCCAAAGCGGTCTGCCCGTCTCGTCAATGTTCCTCCTTGCATTCAATGCAAGTTATGACGTATGCTGCTCCTTATACACTGCAGTCGCCTTTCTTGCCGAATGGGCAGATCACGCAGGAGCATTGCACAAGCGCAGCCATAAAGACGGTTCCACACCAGTTGCGCGTTGAGATTAGCTGGGATACTATAACGACCCTAACGATGTCACCCAGGTCAGCCTCACGAACGCATTCCCGTACTTGCCGATCGTGCGAGTTGGTTGAAGCACTGGAGCGTAGATGAGTTGATTTCTGTGCGCTGCATGAGAAGAGGTGGTCCTGCTGCAAGTCAGGGACATAGCAGACTTTAAGGAGCTTTAAGGCCGTTCTATGTGGAAATTCCAGGACCACCAGCGGTGCTGGAACAATCGTCTCCGAGCGTTTACGAGACTCGATTGTAAGTGCCGAGCGCTTTGACGATCGATTGATGAAGATCGTTGTCGTCGCTAAGCAGCAACTGTATCACTTCTTCACTGCATATGCTCCGCAGGCTGGCTGCTCCGATCAAGCCAAGAAAAAGTTTTGGAGCCTGCTTGATGAGAAGACAGCAGACGTCATCACTGTCGCTGGTGACTTTAATGGGCATGTGGGCGCAACGAAGGACGGGTACATTTGTCATGGTGGATTCGTTTATGGGTCGTTTATGGGCAGATAGTGAGCGTATCTTTGAGTATGCGGATTCGCATAACCTCAACACAGTGAATCCCGTGTTTCGCAAATGCGACTCCTACCTCATCTCGATCTGTAGCGGGAACACGAAGGCGCAGGCAGACTCCATCCTCGTGAAAGATTGCGATCGGAGCCTCGTCACAGACGCGAAGATTGCGCCGTGTGAAACGGTCGCCGCACAGCACCGTTCGCTGATCTGCACTTTAAAGATCACTGCTCCGAAGCAGGGGCGGGCTGAGCGATGCGGTGCAGCAAGAATCAAGTGATGGTGAACGAAAAAGAGCAGCTGTGATTTCTCGCGTCCGGCTATCAACGACTGTCGGTAAAACTTCAAAGGAGGCGATACGTCAAGCTGCACAGTCGGAACTTGGCATTACGAAGCCTGGACAAATCAGCAGGCATGGTTGTGGAGAGCCGATGTGAAAGAAAAGATTCGAGAGGAGAAAGTGCTTTGTCCCCTGTTTTGCGGAGGCAACTCAACCGATAAGTAGCAAGAGTACCATAAAGCGAAAAAGCTGCAAAGAAGGCCGTGGCTGTTTAGCAAAAGCCACTCATTATGGTGATGTCTATCGAAAGCTCGAGTCGGGCGATGGTGAGCGGCATTTGCACCGACTTGCTAAGAAGCGCTATCAACATGCCGAGGATCTAGAAAAGTTCTTTGGCATCAATCATAAAAGCTGCCATCTTCTTGTGAACCGCAAGTAGGCGTTGAAGCGACGGCGCGATTATTTCGAGGGAATTTCGACTGAAGAGTTCCCTTATCCGGCCATCCCTTCTGTGTCTCCTATCCACGGCGCTGTTCACAAGATCACTGTGGGGAACCTGAAGCGGCACTGAGGAAGACGAGAGCGGACAAGACGACTGGTCCCGATGACGTGCCGGCTGATTTATAGAAGCCGAAGTTCTTATATCCTGTTGAGTTGTTGGCCCAGTTTTTCAACCAGGTTGTAGCGGAGAAGAAGGTGCCTGATAGTTGGCAGGAAAGTACGACATTCCGATTTGGAAAGGCATACCTGCAGACTGCTCAGATTACCGTCCGATTCGCTTGCTTTCGCACAGCACTAAGATCTTCTAGCGAATTGTCGATGGAAGAATTCGTGACATCGTCCAGCTTTCCAGCAATCAGTGGGGATTCGTAGCTGGCTGTGGCACAATGGATGCCATACTCGCCGCCGCCTCCTGAGGCAAGCACCGCGAGGAACAGTAGCCAGTACATATCGCCTTTTTCGACTTGGAGGAGGCCTTCGATCACGACGCTGGTTATAATGGTACGCCCTACTACAGCACGGTGTTCCTGGAGAACTTGTAGAGTGGGTGCAAATGCTATACTCTTGTCCGAAGAATTGTGTGCGGGCTGTAGCAGGAAACTCGATGGAGTTCCTCATCTCTGTCGGGGTACACCAGGGTGCACTTTCCCCACCACCCTTTGTGGTCGTCATAGACGCATTACACGAGATCTTCAGAAGCCAGTCCCTTGGACGTTGCGATGTTCTAATGACGTAATGCCCACTTGCGAAGATGGAGTTGAACTCCAGCGCCAGGAGCGAGCTTGGTGCGACCTCTTGGAGATATTCGGGCTCAGACTGAACGTCAAGAAGACCGAGTACCTAACCATTGAAGTAAACGAGTCTGGCTCTATTCCCTTCAATGTCACTAATGTTTAGTGCAATTAGGTTTTGAACTATTGGGGGTGGCAATAAGGACTGATGTCTGACTCGTGAGTGCAGCTTCGTCCAAGTGGCCTCGTTGTATGGAGTGCTCTGCGAAAGATGCCAAAGCGCTCAAAGTCAAAGATCTATAGAACAGTCCTGCGGGTAGCGTTTACGGTGCTGAGTGCTCACCTGCGACGAAAAAAACGGAAAGTCGCTTCAGCGTAATGGAGACGAAAATGCTGCGCTGGACGGCAGGAGCCTTGACCGCATCCGAAACGAAGTTATTCAGCAGAAGTTTAGTATCGCGCCGATAGCTGACAAGATGCGATAAGCTCTCCTGCGATGGTATGGCCATGTTCTGCGTGGAAAGGAAGACAGCGTTCGTGAAACCTCATCTTCGAAGTGTCTGTAAAACGGGGCGTCCGAAGCAGCGCTGAGCTGTTACGTTACACAAAGGCTTTAAATTAGCTGGTGTCCACCCTGATCTAGCACGGGATCGGGAAAGATGGTGACATGACACTAGAAGAGCAGACCCAACCATAAAGCAGAACAAACGCTGACGAAAAGCAATATGATGATGATAAGGTCAAACTCCTTTTTTTTCTGCAGCCTAAGGTCTCCATTCCTAGGTTGAAGTTTCGAGTGTTGCTGCACTCGAAATTTTAACCTAGAAATCTATCATAACTAAACAATAATGGATAATGATAAGGATAAAAGACGGCCTTACTCAGTCCCTTCTGGGATGCGCCATCGCATTCTTCTTCTACGGGATGTCGTGGGGCGAAATGAATGCGTATTTGGCCATACAATGACTTGCGGTGGCCAGGCGATGAACAAGTCAGCGCTTTATCCTTCCCAGACAAGTCTGGTACCAATTCACCGACCCCGGAGGGGTGGAAGGCTTGGTCGGCCTGGGCGGGACCAATCCGAACCAGGAACTTGGTATCGGGTGCACACGACAGTCGCGCCTCCTCCGACTGCGCTACACGCGCCCGTAAACAATAATGATTCTATAATAACTTCAAAATTTAATTATTTGCTCATCCCTGCTGTAAATCCTTAATTTGGCATGTGTTCTTGACATCCTGTTATGTCCAAATTTTTTGCCCAGTAGGGGAATACGACAGTCACAACAGCAAACGTTAACTCGTTAAGAAGTGTGTTTTGAAATTTAAAAGGATAAAAGGATAAAGGACGGCGTTATTCAAACCTCTTTGGGATGCGCCACGTATTCTACTTCTACGGGATGTCGTGGAAGCGTGTTGAATGCGTATTTGGCCATACAATGACTTGCGGTGGCCAGCCGATGTACATGTCAGTGCACTATCCCTCCCAGACAAGTCTGGTACCAATTCACCGACCCCGGAGGGATAAAAGGCTTGGTTGGCCTGGGCGGAACCAGGAATCTGGTATCGGGTGCAGGCGACAGCCGCGCCTCCTACGACTGCGCTCCACGCGCCCTTTGAAATTTTAACCTATATTTTTGTAATTGGCATCCTATGCTCTATACAACTACATATGTCCCCATTCAAAAGCTGAAACACGTCCTTGGTGATTGTTGGCCCGGAACTCAATAAACTGAAAGGCGCCTTTGTGTAATGGAGATTAAGATGCTGCGTTGAACGGTCACGCTTACGGGTTTGGACTAAACCACAACTGAGACACGGTTGAGGCTTACCATGCTGTTCATTCCATACATGTTTTGCTAACTATACCGGTGTTGTTCATATGGAAATACATGCAACCGCCGCGGTTCTATGGTCACAGAGCAGAAATGATGCTACCAGTGACCGAGTGCCTCTCACTTCGATCGCTAAATGCTTGATCATTGCTGTGTGGTATGTAGGTTTCAGACAGCATCTCATATGCACCGAGGTCTTTGTTTTGCACCCAGGAAAAGGCGTGCCCTATGAAGGTGCACGTCGGGTGGGTAGCAATGTCCAAATGTTTGAACAACTCTATGCCGCCTGAAAGCAACGAAGAGATCGAAACGTTAGGGTGGTCCTGTTGCTAACCTCGTTCAGCACAGAAGCATTAGAACATCTATTCAGAGTTTTTAATTGTGAGTAAAGAGAAAGCCTTGGCTGGAAGAGTTAACGGTTCATTTACTACAACCAGTTTCTGGTTGAGCGATTTGAACATTTGTTTACTCACACAGAGGTATAGGTGACTTAAAGGAACACTGTTCCTCTCGATAACGTACATACATAGTTCGTTAGCCTGCACATGGGACTATACCCAATCAGCATGTAACTGAACTATCAGAGAGCACGTCGTGACATAGAGGTCTACAGTTCTATCATCAAGTTTCCACACCAATTCTCTTTGTTAGAAAATGGAGAAACATTTTTTCAAAATTCGCTCCCATTTAGGCTCTCTGCAACGATCTCACATTAGCAGTTTTTTCCAAATAGTATCAACGCTCAGATAATACAGCTTATTCAAAGACTATTTTGACGAACACAAGAAATCATTCGAACAGATTACATACGAATGCTTCTAAGAGAATCACGTGAAGGATTCTACAGCAAAAGCTAACAATGGTTGTGACATTACGATGTGTTTTATACAGTTGCGATAGCAGCAAGTTATTCGTGTCAACTTCAGGACAATAAAGGACGGCAACTATTCCAGAATACAACAAAGAAAACGCGAATTAGGCATGGAGGCTGATATTGTTGGAAACCACATGTCAGCCGAGCTTTAACTCAGCACACTTCCACTTTAGCGAATTCTGACGAACGAAACAGCTGTACACTGCTCCTAGGTCCCAGCAATATAAAATATTCCTTTCATGTGGACACAAAATCAAACTCATATTCTAATGAATAACGGGCCACACGAAGAAAGGTTAGCCGCATGAAGAAAGACGAAAAATATGGTTGACCTTATAAGCGGGAAGCGCTAAATCTAGTTCATTGTATATTCTAATGCGAATCAGGAATTCGTCTGGTTGTCGGCAATTGCACGAAACAGTTCCTTAACATTCTCCACCTGCTAAGAATGCATAACTTAAGACATCGACGGCATACATAGATTTTCCGGAATCAAACTGAATAAACACGCCGCTATTATTTTGCCCAATCTGTAGCATGATTCCTTCATTGAGAGTATCTGTACCATTACGGAGAACCTACAGAGTCACAGATTTATTAAACCATAGCGTAATTAGGGACGGCATGAAAAGGTATTCCGGAAGAACAGTAAAGAATTCCGTGGTAGGCTCACTGCTTGGGATCAAGTACTTGAGCTCTTTTGGGCGAACATACTCTGAACAGTTTTGACTCGAGAGTGAGATGTTTTGTTCGCGAATTTCGCGAGCAACAAGGGCGCGCAGTAGTGTGCCTTAAACAGCTATCAACTAAGAAGTACCACGTGTGAGGGTTGCAAAGAAGTTGCCGAGCAATGGATACTCTTGTGTCGTAACCCTCCAGCACGCACACATCCAAAAATCTTGCGAAAAATTATACTCATAAAGACACGCAGCTGGAGCAATGTAAAAGAGTTCATCTGAACACACGGGATCTATTAGCACAAATGAAGAGCCGCCTTCTTGATAGTGCTATTGTTGGTACGATTTCGTCTCCTGACCGAATTCTTTTTCCAAAAGAATACTGGGAGAAATTCAGGAACTTTCTGTGAAGTCTTCGTCTAGAAAGTACGCATCATACAAGGGCTGGAGAACGGAGGAGCGAAACGACCACATCTGTAATTCAGTTCATTTCCTTTAAGCCTCATATGGCTGCTGTTGAGGCTGTTCTGAGCTGGCTGACCTGATCTGTTTATTAAGAAGAAGTCTCCTTCCTCCTACCAAAATCCTATTTCACTGTGCCAAAGCCTGACTGATTATTTCACTGTGCCAAAGCCCTGATTTTGCTCTAAAACTCATTTCTTCAAAAGAATGCAGACGTTGTCTTACGTTGTCCACAAAACTTGGGTGTCTGAGACGATAGCTGTAATCCAGTCAAAAAAGAAGAACGGACCCTGAAATTAGTCTCAAGATCGACATTCTTGTAAGGAGTACTCAAACTAGGTGTGGAAGTATAAATATACTACCTGCAAAGTCAAGAAGCAGAACAGGCTTCCTAACCAAGAATGCTAATTTTCGTGCTGCTTGATAAGTATGAAAGCAGAACGGAAATGTTCCTGTGTACTCTAAAGTTCTGCTTCTAAATTTGCATTTCTGCTACGTTTAGGCTTTGAAATAAAAAAATGTACAAATGTACACGGAAAATGGCCGGAAACCGAAAGAGCTTTGGGATAGATATTACATTAAAGGAACTGGATAGGAAATGATTACGCGATTACATTTGTGTTGTCATCTAAATTCTATTTCAACTTCTGCTGCACAATACAGCAACCTTAGCTTCACCGAATTAGGGCATTTCTGATGTAAACAAAACAAAACATAATAAATAATAATAAACTTATAAAAAGTGAAAAACGTGTCTTATGAAATGACTCCTTGTACACTGAGAAATCGCGTGAGAAAACACCGTCACCTTAGGTACCAGCGAGGAGCAAGCATCCTCGTTCCGTCCCTACTTCCATTGCAATCTTCTCTGTAGTAGCTCTTCAGTAAAGAGGGAGCGTTTGGAGGAAATGGCTATCAGGAATACCATTATGTTATGCCTACACTTCTGCTGGTGTAACTCTTGTTAATTGGAGCAAATGTGCTATACTTGTACTAAAAGAAGGATTAGACGTATATAAATGAAACAATTTTTTGCTTTTCTTCAATAAAGCACCAAATTGCTGACAAGAGAGATATAGATCTGAGAGTAGCACGTACGAGCGTAACGGTTCTACTGTGGAGAACCTCCATCAAGATGCTTCCGTTCCTCCTAATTCAGAATACGTGGCCCGATACTAATACATGCCATCCTACACGACAGGCCGACTCATCCACTAGAGGGAAGCGAGCGTTCGTCTGAGGAACGGCGGGCGACAGGAAGCAACCGTACGATGCTACGTCGGGATGGAAGGCAGAGAAGGACGGCCGGGCGGACGCGGCGGCAGCCGCAGCAGCACTTTTGGCAAATACCGTGCGATAAGCGGCTCGCACAACCGTCTACCGTAGGCGGCCCTTGTCCCACAGCCTCCCCATCTCCTTTTTGCATATCTAATTGCACATGTGTTTTACATCTAATAATCTTTAGTACATATTTTCGTTGACCGGCGATTGATGTAGCCATCTCGACTTGAAATGTACGATCTCGAGACTGTTAAGCCATTATCGAATCCAGCGAACGCTGGTGTTCTCTTGACATCCCTCGGCATCCAGTTGGTGCCGGCTATCGTCCAGGAGGTGTCTTCGAAACACATTGAGTGGCCGGCCCACCTTGTTTTCGATGACTTAGCTTATGCTACAACATCCTTGATTTTCGAACCGGTAAAGAAGAATAGGTTTCTTCACGCCGATGTACGTAAGGCACAGAGGCAGCTTATTCTTTCGCAATACTTTGATGGGCTTCGACATGGTTTCTTATGATGGATCATGCTGGTTTCTCTTCAAAATTTTGCTTGCTTGAATAGCTCTTTCTCTCCTCCAGCATTCGACTGATCGTATTCAGCATGACCCGAGCGGATTGTAGACTACGGGCATCAGGCAGGTGGTAATTGCCTATGTTATGCATGTCTCCCTTCTCGTACTGTTGCTCTTCCACTGAATGAGATGTGAGATGGAACCTTGCGACAGCCAGCATGTCAAGAGACGCGCCAGGGAGTTGAGGAGGGCTGGCGGGAGGTTCTTCAGGTGTTCGGGTAGAATCCTGTTGGGACCATGTGCTGTGGGGCTCTTCACCGACGAGATGGCGTGTCGGATCTCGGTTGGGAGAACAGAAGGCACAACGCATCCATCCTGCGGAAGATGGCATGGGGGCAGGTGGACGTGGCTATCGAAGAGATCGGAGTAGAAGTCGTGGATGACCCTCTCCATGGTCCTTCTGGAAGAGGTGACGGTTCCGTCAGGACGTCGGAGAGCGGTCATCTTGGTCTTGAAGTTGGCAAAGTTCCGGCGGGCATTGCGGATGCTCAGCCCTGCCTCTGCTGCTTCAGCCAACACTTCCGCCCTTCTCTCCTTAAGATCCTCCTTTATCGCCTCTCTGCATAGCTTTGCAAGCTCGGACGTCAGTTGGTAGTTGCCTGACGCTCGTGCTGCTCCACGCTGGCGTATCAGCTCGAGAGTTTCCGGAGACAGGCGTCTCTTGGTGGTCTTCAAGCTCTCGGCTCCCTTAGCACTATCGTGGAGATGGTGCACGAAGCGGTCGTATTCCTCGTCGACGTTGTCCATGACGGCATCTTTCCAAAGACCGGCAAGAGACGTGTAGAGGTCCCAGTTGGTGGTCGTTCTGGGGCTCCTCTTCTTGAACTTCGCGGCCTTCTCTCCTTGACGTGAAAAGCGGAACCTTGCGCGAAGGAGGCGGTGGTCCGATCCCGTGTAGAACTTGGGGACAACGAAGACGTCGGTCAGGCAATACTTGCGGTTGAAGATGATGTGGTCGATCTCGTTGTGGAACTGACCACCGGGGAATTCCCAGGTCCATCGTAGAGAGGGAGGCTTCTGGAACTGTGAGTTTCCATGGATAGTCTTGGTCGACATGATAAACTCAGATAGCCTGTCACCTTGCTCGTTCCACTCCAAACCGTGGGTTCCGATGTGAAGTTCTTCCGGCGACCTTCGCGGTCGGCGTTGAAGTCGCCGACGATCACCTTGTAGAAGGTGTGATCTTCCTTATAGAACTTCTCCAGCTCCACGTAGAAGGCTTCGACCTCTTCGTCGTCGTTGTCGAATGTTGGGGCATACGCGACGAATATAGTCAAAGCTGGCACGGAACCACATCGCTTCAGTCGCAGACGTCCGATTCGGCTTGTCAGAGACTCGTATGAATCGATGTTCATGGCCAAGTGCGTGTTGACGAGGACACCAACGCCGCCTACTCCTCTGCTGTCGCATGTTCCGAGGAACAGTTCTTCTCCGGAGTCGTAGGCGGCGTGCAGGGGGTGGTGTCTTCTCGTCTCGGTCAGTCCGATGACGTCGTACTTGATCTTCCTGGCTTGCATCATCAGGTCCTCGACGGATGCTTCCGATGCAAGCGTGCGGGCGTTGTAAGTACAGATCGTCATCCTAGTCCTTCTCAATTTGCGCAGCCTGGTAAGGCCCTGAGATTTTAGCAGCCTCTCCGTACTCGTCCTTCCCATCGCTGCAGAAATGGGGGCTCTTTCGGGGTCAGGGGAATGAGGCCCTTTAGTGCTGCTGTTTTTGACTTGAGTACACACGGGTAGCTAGTCGGGCTCTGTCGTGCGGGCGAAGAACTCCGGGCAGCCAGCCAGACTGCCCGAAGGGACGGTGCGAGACTTTTGAGGCGGCCTCGAATCGCCTTACGATGTACTCCCAGTCTACCGAGTGTAAGCTTTTGGCCGAGCCGACACAGTTACAATCCGCACAGTCACGGACACATCCACGCACACTGTGCACGAACATGCCGCTCCCACGCACAAGGAACGCGTCGACCCGACAGCAGGAGCAAGGAGTCCATCCCCTGCATCCCACCTGCGTCTCTGGGCAGTACACGGTCGCATTTGGTTCGCGTTTAATTCCCCTATCCACCACCCGGGGACGCGCCACGTGGCCCTGCGACAAGCGGCCTGAGATCCCTCTTAACAAGAGAGCCCGAAGGCTCTCTATCGAGGGAGATCCGTGGAAAGCGCCCGTATTCTCGAAAAATTGCGTCTCGTCGTGTGCGGATAGAGCAGTAAATCGCCAACGATCACTTCTGACAGGACTATAGCGTGTGGAGCTTACACAGGATGTAAACCAGAAGAACTCTTGACATGTAAGACCTAACTATAGGAATCAGTGCGAAGATTGTCGGCAATAAATCGCTTTAGTAGACGCGGAGGGTTCTAGTTCTATACGACAAATCCTTGATTAGGCTGCACTCCTCGCAATGACCTGCAGAAGGTGGACGAGTCAATGTTTTATAACTCAATGACAAATCAGTAACCAGTTCTACAATCTCTTCCCATATTTTTCAAAATAAATTTTCCTCGAAATCGTGTTCCAACGGAAACATTAAGCAATCGTCTAAATGTTCCCACGCTTTCATTTTGGGACCTCCGGCATTCCTCTTCGAATATCCTTCCATATCTTACAGCTGTTAAAGAATCTTTGATAATAATGGGGCTGCTTCAAATCTTCTCCATAATCCCCGTCTGTATGATCAGGTCTCCAGACCGTAATATTGTGAATGTTCACATACAGAGCGTCTTTTTCGCTTTGTTCTTTAATGCAAATTTAGTAACTTCTCTGGGGAACTTCTCTCAGCCAACTCATCTAGATGTAATATGCACTGTAAGCTGCTCTGGGTTTTCCACAGAGATCAGATCTCAGATCTTCTGGTACTGAAGCAGATTCCAAACGCGTGAACTTAAGGAGACCGGATGCAGTTCATCCCCTTACAACTAGGTCTTTTATCGACCAATAAACTCATACGTTAGTTGTTCAGTTTGAGGAAGGCATTTTCGTCGCGAATTGACAATTCGGGGGAAGAGCAATACGATATGTGCTTTAAAAACGTGAGTAGGAGAAATGTGAGCATCATGTTCCTGTCCCTCATCTTATCTTCATCCTTGCTGGAGGCAACCAAATACGTGACTCTCTGAAAAAGGAACACGGGGTCGAGTATCCATTCCTTCTATCCAAAGCATAATTGATTCCGAGAGATGATACTTGATTCAAATTAAGAGGAAATCATTTTATGAAATCATTTTTCATCTAAAGATGGAGCTAAGCTGTTAATGCGTCTTGTTTTGCTATGAGAAGTCTCAGATTTCCAGAAATTTTAGGTAGTGGATGGCAGGTTGTGCTTTATGTTCATTGCCAAGCCTGAAATAGTAGCCCTCCTCATTCGCGAGTAGCACTCCTAAGAATGAAACCAGTAAGTCAGTAATTTCCACGACGAAGGAGTATCCAAATGGAATGGAACTGCCCTCCAAAAATGCATTTCTCGTTCATTTCCCTTCACCTGCAATCCATGTGGACTCCTTCGTCGGAACAAAGCGTTTCCACTGTAATATCAGTGATCATTGTTGGTCTTGTTGACGTCGAGGTTCGGCTTTCTACCGCCGCCATACTTATCTTCGTCAAACAAAACCCAGAACGCAGAAACACCATAATAACACAATACTCGTGAGTGGCATGCGATAAAGCAGATGTTTTCGACAAACGCGCACAGTCAGCCCACTGAGTTCCTGCTCTACATACATGGTCGCGGGTGGGTCTTAGGGACTCAATTTCGTCCTTTCCTGGACGACCAAGAGGTCTTTTCCAGTTACGTAAAGCAAGGACAGGTGGAAGCCGCTTAAGAGGTCAGGAAAGTTCTCCTTTCTGACACCTGAAAAATTAGAGGCAATTCAATAGCAATTGCCCTTGAATAAATGGAAAGTAACACTTTCTCACTGCACTGACCTTTTCAAGCTTTATAATTTTGTTTGCCTTCGGAAGTCATGTTCTAGAACCACTACTCCACTTGCAAGGTCTGATTTGCCACATTTTCATTGAAGTGGACACATATGAGTTTTACTCTTACGTCTGGTTAATTGGATTATCTCAGGTTATATAGGAGGGTGCAGTTTTATGATGGTTCGCTGGCACTGCCTTTAAAACAGAGACTAAATGAGAGGTCGTGAAGTCTCGGTCGACTTAATTAAATCTGTTTTGCTGGAGAACGCTAATCCGTTTTTTCCGTTCTGTATGACAATCCTTGAAGACATGCTGACGATCAAAGCCCTCACATATTATTGATTTCGAGCTCAGCCGCTTTTGTTTAGCATACCATTGCTCCACGGATCTCCTTCGATAGAGAGCCTTCGGGCTCTCCTGTTAAAAGGGATCTCGGGCCGCTTGTTGAAGGGTTCGCATTTGGTTCGCGTCCACTACGCGGGGACGTGGCGCGTCGTGTCTTGCCCAGATACGCAGGTGAGGTGCAGGGGATGGACTCCTTGCTCCTGCTGTGTCGGGTCGACGCGTTCCTTGTGTGTGGGAGTGGCATGTTCAATGAACATGAACATTGTTCATGTGTGCGTGGATGTGTTCGCGCCTGCGCGGATTGTAACAGTGTCGGCCCGGCCAAAAGCTTTCACTCGGTAGACTGGGAGTACATCGTAAGGCAATTCGAGGCCGCCTCAAAAGTCTCGCCCCGTCCCATCGGGCATTCTGGCTGGCTGCCTGGAAGTTCTTCGTTCGCAGAGAGTCTGACTAGCTACCTTTGTGTACTCCAGTCAAACACAGCAGCACTAAAGGACCTCATTCTCCTGACCCCGAAAGAGCCCCCATTTCTGCAACGATGGAAAGGACGACTACGGAGAGGTGGCTAAAATCTCAGGGCCTAACCAGGCTGCGCAAATTGAGAAGGACTAGGATGAAGGTCTGTACTCACAATGCCCGCGCATGAAGATCACTTTTTCAAAAATTGATTTTGCATCCGTAAGATAGAGCATTTCGTCTAGTTTTCTGAGTGGCACCCACATTTGCGCAGCTCTCAAAAATTAGTGAGTTATGTCCATTTTTGTAAAACTAGTCCAATTTTTTCGAGCAAAACTGCATCCCTCCATCCGCGCATGAAGATACCTTTTTTGAAAGGCGCTTTTGTGATAAAGAGAATTTTTCTAGTTTTCTGAATGCCACCCGCATTTGCATAACTCTCAAAATTGAGCGAGTTACGCTCAGTTGGACAAAGTGCATGTACAGCACCTTCCAATCACATCGACGAGCAATCGACCAGTCGATGTGATTGGAAGGTCTCATGATCCGTCCTTCATAATCACATCGAAAATAGCTCCAGATAAGCTGCACTTTTTCCATTATGTACCAGCTAAAGATTAAGCTTTTGCGAAACTATGTGTCAGCTCTAGAGATCGTTCCGTCCAGGAAAAACTTTATTTTTGAAAAAAATTGAGTATGACCTCACCTGATCACAAGGAAAGTCGCTTAGGAAATGGTGGATTCTAGAATATATATAAAATAGAAATTATCGTTTTTAATGCTACATTCCAGCTTTAGAGATCGTTCCCTCCAGGAAAAAACTTTACTTTTGAAAAAAAAATTGAGCATGACCTCAACTGATCGTAGGGAAGACCGCATAGGTAAGACTTGATTTTTTTGAACAAGTGCTAAATAAAATCTGAGCTGTTGTAAACTCTAGTTTTAGCTCCGGTGGTAGCCTTGTTCAGAAAACATTTTGCTTTTGAAAAATTCCTAGAAAAATTCCAGGAAAATCACTTTACCTCGGATGAAATGTAGCATAGAAGAGGTCTGATTTTTTTTTCTGCTGAAAATCAGGGTTAAGCTTGAGGTTCTAGAATCGAAGGGGTCGTAGGGTGGCGTCGTCTGGAGGGGGTCGTGCTCTTTCGGTTTTGGCAGAGGATTCTCTCTAATTTCTGGTTTCTAGATGTTGGCATCTTTTAATAAGTTATTTTTTCAAGGTTTGGCCACGACCAGGCGGTTACATACAAGCACTCGCGCTTCCTGGAGTAAAAAAATGGAATTGAATATCAAAAAATAGTGCAGTGAAAAATAAAGATTTCTTGTTTGCAGATTTAGAGTCAATGACAGATTTTCATTTTTTTCTTCAGATTTTGCCAGGAGGTCACGAACATGGAGTTTTCTACCTGGAGGATCGACATCTACTTTCAAAATTGCATTCTATACAATTTCAAATGTCAATTAATAAGAACGACCTGAGACGTTCCCTACAAGATTTTTCAAGCACTCTTCGAATCGATGAAGGAATGGCAACCGAAAGACGGACTTGCCTCGAGATGAATTTTCTCTCTTCTGCAGGAAACAGCGCCTGAAAGTGAAATCGTACCCTATAGAATTTTAAGCCCGTTTGATCCACAGTGCTAAAGCTATGTTTTTCTGAAACGATCTTCTATATGACCTTGATTTAGCGTCATTTGACGAAAAAATATCGATCCAAATCATAGTGGAATAATCACATATTCTAATCACATGGAAGATGTAAGTTTAAAACCTGCGTTTTGACACATAGAACCCACATTTATTAAAGCTTTGTGAATTTTTTAGAAGCCCCAAAGATCTCCGAGTTATAGCAGTTTGCGTGCGGCTACTGCGTTCTCTGACATGATCGACCGCAATTGAAGGATGGATGGACTCTTCGCGGAAAAAAAACTTTTCTGCCTTCTGAAGGAAAGAACGGCAGAGAGGGGAACTATGCCATATAAAATTTTAAGTCGTGTTTACTATACAGCAAAAAACTAAGCTTCTCCGCTGTGATGACAATATGATTAGGATGGATCGTAAGCTAAATTCTTGTCTTTCATGAAAAAAATTATTTTTTAGCCGAAGCAGACCACCCATACAAACAAAATTCTGCCACAAAAACTTTCAGTTCTTGATCAACGCACAATGAAAAAATCATTTCGGTCGACTTTGCACCAATGTTATCGGAGCATAAACTTGAACGTTCACAAAAAGGTTCATAACCCGGTAAGTTTTTGAATTTCGGAAACTGTTTTAGCTTTTTGAAAACTTGAAGAAAAACCATTTTAAAAAAGGGCTCTTCATGTGCGACGGACGGTTCAATTTTCGAGCGAAAAAAATTGAAGTGAATACACAAAAATGCTCATAACTCGATAAGTTTTTCGAAGTTTCAAAATCCCGCTAGCTTTTCAGAAACTAGAAAAAAATTTCTTTCTTGCTGTATAAAAATCAATTTTCAAAAAAGGAGTCTTTATGCGCGGAAGGGGGTCAAATTTCTGGTTCATTTCGCAAAAATACGTACCGAAAATCGAACCCTCCCCGCCACGCATGATGACCCCTTTCTTGAAAATAAGTTTTTATGTGGTTAGAGAGCACATTCGCTTTATTTTTTGATCGCTAAGCGGGATTTTTGATTTTCGAAAAACTAGTCGAGATATGATCAATTTTCGGAAGTCGTGAATTGAATCCTTCACCATCGTCATCGGGATGATTTCACAAAAATGATCATAACTTAGTTAATTTTTTTCTTAACCTTCAAAAAAATGAAAAATTGCTTTCTTACCATATAAGAATTACTTTCCAAGAAAGGGGTCTTCATGCGGGGCGGGGGGTTCGACTTCTGGTCGATTTTCGGCAAAAATCGACAACAAATTAACCCCCCCCCCGCCCCGCATGAAGATCCCTTTTTTATAAACCGTTTTTGTAACAATAAAGAAACGCTTTTCCTCTACTTTTTGTTACGCAAACTAAATCAATGACGATGGTGAACGGTCGATCCGAGATTCAGTTCACGACTTCCGAAAATCTCGGATAATTTTCCGAGAATCAAAAATTTCGCTTGGCATCAAAAAATAAAGCAAATATGCTCTCTGATCACATAAAAACTTATTTTCAAGAAAAGGGTTTTATGCGGGACGAGGGGTTCGATTTTCGGTACATATTTTTGCGAAATGGACCAGAAATTGGATCCCGCTGCCGCGCATGAAGACTCCTTTTTTGGAAATTGTTTCTTATATAGCGAGAAAGGAGTTTTTTCTAGTTTTTAAAAGCTAGCGAAATATTAAAATATCTAAAAACGTGCCGAGTTATGAGCATTTTTGAGTAGTCACTTCAATTTTTTTCGCTTAAAAATTGAACCGTCCACCGCGCATGAAGAACCCTTTTTTTGAAAATGGTTTTTACATGTTGGGAAAGCATTTTTGTCTAGTTTTCAAAAAGCTAGAGTAATCTCCAAAATCAGAAAACTTACTGAGTTATGGGAGTCACTGTGCGTTGATCAAGACTTGGCAGTTTTTGTGGCAGAATTTTAATTTGTATGGGTGGTCTGCTCCGGGAAAAAATATTTTTTTCGTGAAAAACGAGAATTTTGCTTACGATTCATCCTAATTATGTCGTCATCGCAGTTCCGTTAAGTTCCGTTTCGCTGCGGAAAACCACGTTTTTTTGCTGTATCATGCACAGAGATTGGGTTTATGTAGTTTCATTTTCGTTTTTATGACGTTTCCTTAGGATGGGAGAACATTATTTCCATAGGGAAGTCCATCGTCCATTCTTCCTTTTTCAGCTCCATAACCGATTTGATGAACACTTCAAAAAATTTATAAGGAAAGCACTTAAGTCGTCGTCAGAATGTAATAATCAAAATTTTATTTAACACAATTTCACAACACAATTTTAGATGCAAATATCGCTCCTTCAGGTAGAAGAATGTTCCGTGTCCATGATGTCCTAAAAAACTGCGTAAATTGAACAGTGATGATTGGAAGACTGCTACCAGAAAATCTTTGTTTTGAAATGTCGAACATAGCATTTAAAATTTTAAAGAACTTTATTGTGTTTTAAAAACATGTATTATTCAGGGAACTCTTCACTGTTCTCTTCAGTGCCGACGCCGCACCTGAAAAGAAGAATCTATTGGAGCATTTAAAATGCACAAGAAACCTTGAAAAAATCAAGATATACGAGAAATAGAACAGTGGAAGAGAGAGGGATGGCGTCGTACGGATTCCGCTTCTGAGGGGGGGGGGTCGTAAATTTCCAGCAAAAATCGAACCCCATGCTTGACCCTGCTGCAAATTGAAGGTTAACTTTCGATAGGAACCATATACAATAACTATTAGAATTTTTATTAGATACATTCAAATTCAAATGACGTCTTCTTTACGTAGAAAAAGGGGTGGTCAGGGTGTTGTCATGTCGTTGCCAAGCCTAAAAATCTTCATTTAATTGACTTATTTGCGTCAAAACTTTATTAGTTGATTATAAATAAACATTATCCCTTTCTTTCACATTTCTAAAACTGTAAGCAAGTTAAGAGACAACTTAACATTAAAATTCATCGATTCTCTCAAAGGGGGGAGGGTCGAAATGGTAGAAGACCAAACCCGGATAAGGTCAAACCTATCAAGAACATGGTCAACCCGAAGAATGGCAGCCAACTAACAAGGGAACTGTCTGAACGGTACGCCGGAACGGCAAGAACGAGTACTATGGGGAGAATCCCCGTCCTCGAAATAGTAACAGAACACGTTTTATTTTCGCCGAATCCTTGAGGCAAACAAGTACGAGGGTGCAATGCTTAAGGGTCCGCAGAGCAAGCTCTTCACGGCAGCGCAAGATCCAGGTGTCGTGGACTGGATGGTGCAGTGGTAGAGGGCACGCCTCGCCTTCGTGAAGTCTAGGGTTCAGTTCCCGTGCTGCGTCGAGCTTTTGCACTTTTACTATAGTATCGGAGTTCCATAGAGATTTCCATATCTGAACTTGTTTTTGGAGTTTGCTACAGTAAGATGTTTTTATTAATTATAATTTGTTGACATCTCGTAATTGACCAGCAATGTCCGAAATATGCCAAAATGCGATTTTGTATAAAACTTTTACTCCAATAAATTGTTCTCATTGTCAAGGTAAGAAATTGTGACACAGGAACAACATGAAACAGCGGCAGAATGCCAGAAAATGCTTCAAATGCAATTTATTGGTATCGGTGAAGTGAGTGCCACCATTGTACTCACAGTGTAGGAGGGGACCAAATTATCTTCAACTTGACCTACCACCTCGATCAATATTCTCGCCGCTGTAATGCTTACAAAGTCGCGCGGTTATAACAAGCTGCTGCCGCCAACACTGACTCTACAATGTCTGCTAACCCTCGAGTGGTCATTCACCTATTGACACTGAAGTGCGGATCTCCACTGGATGCTGTCCCTTCGAGAGACGAAATGAAGCTGTCGGAAAGGGTAGCAAGTATCCTTCGAAATGCGACAGCTGGAAACCGACGAAGTGGAGAAGTTGGAGTAGTGGAAGAAGAGGACCAGGAGTTTCAACCAGAAGAGGATTGTGCAGGAGTCACGACACCACTAACCAGTGAAGGAACAATCCCGTTTTTGGGAGGACAGATCGTTTCGGAGGAAAAGGTTTGGCTATACTAGAATTGTTATTCTACACAAGTTTGAGAACTGGGGAAAGTGGACTGTATCGCGATTCCAGGCTTGGGCTGCAGCGGAGTACCACTGGGCAGGAACTGTGAAGCCAGAAACAAGTTCAGATATGGAAATCTCTATGGAAATCCGATACTATGGTCTTCTTCTTCTTCAGCGTTTATCCCGCATCGTAGCAGGATTCCGCTATTCTGATGTTATGACGCCACCTTTCCCGATCCAGCGCCAGATCAGGGTGAACACCAGTGATCTTCAAGTCCGTACGTAACGTATCTAACCACCGCTGCTTCGGGCGCCCTCTATGCCGCTTTCCTATTACGTCTAAGTTACCGCCTATCTTGCGGACGCTGCCTTCCTTTCCACGCAGAACGTGGCCGTTCCATCGTAAGCGAGCTTCGCGCATCTTGTCAGCTATCGGCGCGACACCAAACTTCTGCCGAGTGACATCGTTTCGGATGCGGTCCATGCACGTGACTCCAGCCGTCCAGCGCAGCATCTTCGTCTCCATGACGCTGAGGCGCGTTTCAACTTCCTTGGTCGCAGGCCAACACTCAGCTCCGTACAACGCTACCGGCCGGACGATGGCTCTATACATTTTCGACTTCAAGCGCTCCGGAATCTTCCCATCACAGAGCACGCCAGTCAACGAGCGCCACTTGGACCAAGCTGCACTCACGCGTGAGTTCACTTCAACCATCAGGTTGCCGTCAGACACGACTGCTGATCCCAGGTACTTAAAGACCGAGGTGCGTGGGAGCTCGATGCCGTTGACCTTGATGGAGCTGGACTCAGTGAAGTCCGTCGTTAAATATTGGGTATTCTTCACGTCCAATCTAAGTCCAAACCGCTCCAAGCGATCACACCAAGCTTGCATCTCTCGCTCGAGTTCATCTTTATTTTCGCTACCGAGCAATACGTAATCAGCATAAAGCAACGTCCAAGGAACGGGCTTTTGAAGATCTCGTGTGATGGCACCCATGACGACAACAAAGAGGAGTGGGGAAAGCGCAGAACCCTGGTGTACCCCGACAGAGATGGGAAACTCCATTGAGGTTCCAGCAGCAGCTTGAACTCGACTCTTTGGACAAGAGTAGAGAATTCGCACCCACTCTATGAGCTCTTCGGGAACTCCATGATGTCGCAAGGCGTACCATTTCACTTCACGCGGTACGCGGTCAAAGGCCTTCTCCAAGTCGAGGAATGAGATATGCACGGGCTTCTGTTTCTCGCGGTGCTTCTCTAACAGGAGGCATGCGGTGTGTATGGCATCAATGGTGCCGCAGCCAGCTACGAAGCCGCACTGATTGCTGGAAAGCTGTACGATGTCACGAATTCGTCCGTCGACAATTCGCTCAAAGATCTTCATGCTGTGCGAAAGCAAACGAATTGGACGGTAGCTGGAGTAGTCTGCAGGACTGCCCTTTTTCTTCCAAATCGGAATCGTCGTGCTTTGGCGCCAACACTCAGGCACCTTCTTCTCCGCCACAACCGGGTTAAAGAACTTCGCCAACCACTCAGCAGGGTACCAAAACTTCGACTTCCACAGTTCTGCTGCCACGTCGTTGGGCCCAGTCGCTTTGCCTGGCCTCATCTTCTTCAAAACTGCTTCAGTCTCCTCCACGGTGATTTTCTGGACGGGGCCGTGGGTTGGAGCCGTTGAAGGGATGGCTGGATGAGGAAATTCTACTGCAGAGATTTCCTCAAAGTAGTCGCGCCATCGCTTCAATGCCTTCTTGCGGCCGTAAGAAGATGGCCGTTCTCATCATTGATGCGGAAAAACTTCTCAATATCCTCGGTCTGCCGATGGCAAAACTTTGCAAGTCGGTACAGATACCGCTCACCATCGCGAGACTCGAGCTTCTCGTTGACAACTCCATAATGAGTGGCTTTTGCAACAGCAACGGCCTTCTTTGCAGCTTTCTTCGCTTCTTGGTACTTCCGCCAGTTATTGGCCGTCTTTTCGCTGAGAAACACGTGATAGAGCATCTTCTTCTCTCGAACTTTGACTTTCACGTCATCTGTCCACAGCCAAGCCTGCTTGTCGACCTTCCGTCGCCCAGGCTTCGTAATGCCGAGTTCCGACTGTGCAGCTTGACGTATCGCGTCGGTAACCATCTTCCAAGTTTCGTCGACAGTTGTGACTTTCGGTAACCGCACGCGTTAAATCACAGCTGCTTCCTTCTCTTTCGTTTGCCACCACTTGGATCTTGGTGCACCCCATCGCTCGACCTGCTTCAGCCTCGGAGAGGCGATCTTTAGAATGTAAATCAGCGGTCGATTCTGTGGGGCGACCGCCTCATATGGCACGACCTTCGCGTCTGTGACGAGACTTCGGTCACGATCCTTCACAAGGACAAAGTCTAGCTGAGTCCTGGTGCTTTCGCTAAAGAATGAGATGAGGTGGGAGTCGCGTTTTCGGAAGCCGGTGTTCACTATGATGCGGTTATGCGATTCCGCATAACCAAGGGCTCACCATCTGCGCTACGCTCACCATCTGCGTTACGCGACCCATAGCCGAATCCACCATGACAGCTGTACCCGTCTTTCGTCGCGCCGACGTGCCCGTTAAGGTCACCAGCGACTATGATGACATCTTTCGACGGTATCTCTGCTGTCTTCTCATCGATCAGATTCCAAAACTCATCCTTGCTTGATCGGAGCAGCCAGTCTGCGGAGCATACGCAGAAAAGAAGTGATAGAGTTGCTCCTTAGCGGTGACAACGATCTTCATCAATTGGTCGTCAAAGCGCTCGACGCTTACAATCGAGTCACGAAATCGTTCGGAAACGATTATTCCGACACCACTGTTGATCTTGGGACTTTCACATAGGACGGCTTAAAGCCTCGCCTATGTCCACTGACCTGCGGTAGGACCACCTCGTCTCCTACACCGCACAGAAATCAACTCCTCTACGCTCCATTGCTTCAACCAACTCGCACAAGCGGCCGTCAACGTACCCATATTCAGCGTAGCCACGCGGGTCCTGCTTACGTTACGGGACTTTCGGACTAGCTTAGTTGCCCCCCGATGCCGTCCTCGTATCAGGAACCCGCATACTTTCCACACTCGCCGGGCTCTGCGAGTGCGCGTCGGCTCCCGCGGACGCCGTAGCACTATCTCGAAATACGTGAGCTGACATACACCATGTGATGTGACATGGGTATTCCTAGGCCGGCCTGTCACAAGGGCCTGTCGCCTGTAATCGAGTGTCCGTGACCGGCCTAGCTCGCAGAGCGAACAGTTTCCAGTGGCACCACGTGGAGGAACGGACATCACCACGAAATCCGATACTATGGTAAAAATGCAAAATTGCGACGTAACATGGGAACCGAACCGTAGCCCTCACGAACATGAGGCGTGCCCTCTACCACTGCGCCACCCAGTCCACGACACGGGGATCTTGCGCTGCCGTGAAGAGCTCGCTCTGCGGACCCTTAAGCATTACACCTTTGTACTCGTCTGCCTCAAGGATTCGGCAAAAACAAAACATGTTTTGTTACTATTTCGAGGACGGGGATTCTCCCTATAGTACTCGTTCTTGCCGTTCCGTCGTACCGTTCAGACAGTTCCCTTGTAAGAGCTTTCCAAGGCATGGTTACATTTTATTCTGCATTCATGCCAACGATAAAACGATTACGAGTACCGCAAGATGCTATGATGGAAAAGGATGTCAAGCGGGAGTAGACATCACGGCACCAGAAAGCGTATAGTGACCTAAAGGTAGCACTTTCTAGTGAACTGAATCTCGCTCACTACGATTATAGGAAGAAGGTTGCGGTAAATGCATGCGAATATGGCGTCGGAAGTGTCATTTCGCATAGGTGCTCTCGATGGTACTGAGAAGTCCATTGCATACGTTTCTCTATCACTGAGAGGCGCTAAAAACAACTACTCGTAGATTGAAAAGGAAGCGCTTGCGCTTGTGTTCGCTGTCAAAAAGTTCCACAATCATATGTTCGACAGGAAGTCTTTTAACAGACTAGAAGCCGTTGTTAGCCATTTTTGGTGACAAGAAAGGTGTTCCGGTTTATTCAGCGAATCAATATATGAGATGAGCCACAACCTTGCTTGGATATGACTTTGACATAGAGTATATCAACACAGCGAAGTTCGGTCAAGCAGACAGCTTGTCATGACTGATGTAAGGCATCGTCCTGAAGAAGACCATGAGATAGCTGCTGTGAAAAGCGGCATGTCCTTGTTGTTGAAGGATTGCATTAGCAAGCTGCCTGTCACTCATGAGCACGAAGAGACTTCTACGGAAAGGGATCCAGTGCTCAAAGGGATCAGATCATGCGTGAAAACAGGAAGATGGGCGAAAGAAAATTCCGGGCTGGTTCTGTTTTACAACCGAAGGGAGACACTGTCAGTTGTAGTGAAGTGCTTTATGACTGGAGAAAGAGTTGTAATACCTCGGGGACTAAAGCGAAAGTCTTGAAAGAACTACACATAGGGCATCCTGGGATTGTGAGGATGAAGAGTTTGTCAGGAAGCAATGTGTACTGGCCGGATTATGAAGACGTGGTAAAAAAAGTGCTCAAGGGGCTACGACAATGCGAAGTACGCTATCAAAGCACCTTTAGAGACTTGGCTAATCCCAACTCGCGTTTGTGAACGAATACAAGTCGAGTTCGCTGGAACGATGCATGGACGTCACTACATGGTAGTAGTCGATGCTTTCAGTACGCGGTCAGAGATGGTAGAGATGTGAAACATCTCGGCGATAGATACTGTTAAGTTTTTGAAGAGCCTGATTGCGCGATATGGACTATCGCAAGCCATTGTTAGTGACAATGGAGCATTTGTGTGAGATCGTCCAAGAGTATGTGGGAAGGAGGAGAAATTGTGCACATTAGAACTGCCCCTCATCACACAATCCTTAGAATTCAACAGCAAAAACCCACTCAAAAAATTCCAAGAATCTTTTTCGGCTCGTGTTGTGAAAATTCGGAACGAGCTTCCTGCATCAATCCTAGAATCTTCACCAAAAGCTTTCAACTCGAAATTAGAAAAAAATTTTAAACAGAAAAGATGCTTGTGAATTTAACTACAAAACAATTTTTTGTAAAAGCAGACAATATTTTGTTTGAATATACAGCGAATGAAACACTAAATCGATTTGTAAAATGAGCGCTTTCTACTTCTGTAAATTTTGAAAGAGACCACTTTTGCGAATATTCAAAAAGCCGATTTTTGCTGTCAATTTTTGTGTAAACTCTTTTTGTATCACTTTTGGCTGAATAAATGTTCTATGTTCTATGTCATCGGCGTCCATCTTCTGGAACACGGACTTAGCCATGAGGTCAAACGTCGATTGAGGAAGAGGCACACCGCGATGTTGATCGACTTGTAGTTCGAGGACATCCAAAAGTGTCTTCAGTGCCAACTCTTCTTTAAGACCGTCATCTCCATCAAGGCGTGGGCGCATTTGATTCGCATGCTTCCGAAATACCTTCCTATTAACTTCACCATCATTGTTCACGTGTCCAACTCGCATCTTCACCACACCGTTCCTCCAGACAAAATGTGATCCTTTCCACTGCTGTCCAAATATCACTTTTGTACCATTTTTGAACGTCCGCGAAACAGTTCCGTGCTTCCTATTGAACTGTTCCTCCATCGTTTCTCGCCGTTCTCTTGCACGAGGATCTTCTGATTCCTCCTTCAGCGGTATCCGCAGCTGCGTCCGATCCCCCTCCAAGAACACTTCTACGGGAGTCTTCTCGTCGATTACCGAGTTTGGCGGGGTCCTATACGCCTCTAGCACTCGTTCAACGTTTCCGCCGTATGTCTCTCCTCCCCACTAAGCTTTTTGATGCTTCGTTTCAGAGTATCAACAAAGCGTTCCGCCTCACCATTCCACTGCGAAGGATAAGGGGCAGTTCTAATGTGCACAATTTCTCCTCCTTCGCACATACTCTTGGACGATCTCACACGATTTGTGCTCAATGGCTAACAATGGCTTGCGATAGTCCATATCGCGCAAACAGGCTCTTCAAAAACTTAACAGTATCTATCGCCAAGATGTTTTACATCTCTACCATCTCTGACCGCGTACTGAAAGCATTGACTACTACCATGTAGTGACGTCCACCATGTAGTGACGTCCATGCATCGTTCCAGCGAACTCGACTTGTATTCGTCCACATACCCGAGTTGGGATTAGCCAAGTCTCTAAAGGTGCTTTGATAGGGTACTTCGCATTGTCGAGCCCCTTGAGCACTTTTTTTACCACGTCTTCATAATCCGGCCAGTACACATTGCTTCCTGACAAACTCTTCATCCTCACAATCCCAGGATGCCCTATGTGTAGTTCTTTCAAGACTTTCGCCTTAGTCCCCGAGGAATTACAACTCTTCTCCAGTCATAAAGCACTTCACTACAACTGACAGTGTCTCCCTTCGGTTGTAAAACAGAACCAGCCCGGAATTTTCTTTCGCCCATCTTCCTGTTTTCACGCATGATCTGATCCCTTTGAGCACTGGATCCCTTTCCGTAGAAGTCTCTTCGTGCTCATGAGTGACAGGCAGCTTGCTAATGCAATCCTTCAACAATAAGGACATGCCGCTTTTCACAGCAGCTATCTCATGGTCTTCTTCAGAACGATGCCTTACATCAGTCATTACAAGCTGTCTGCTTGACAGAACCTCGCTGTGTTGATATACTCTATGTCAAAGTCATATCCAAGCAAGGTTGTGGCACATCTCATATATCGATTCGCTGAATAAACCGAAACTCCTTTCTTGTCACCGAAAATGGCTAACAAGGCTTGTAGTCTGTTAAAAGACTTCCTGTCGAACATATGATTGTGAAACTTTTTGACAGCGAACACAAGTGCAAGCGCTTCCTTTTCAATCTACGAGTAGTTGTTTTTAGCGCCTCTCAGTGATAGAGAAACGTATGCAATAGACTTCTCAGTACCATCGGGAGTACCTATGCGAAATGACACTTCCGATGCCATATTCGCATGCATTCGCCGCAACAGCAACCTTCTGCCTACAATCGTGGTGAACGAGATTGAGTTCACTAGAAAGTGCTACCTTTAGGTCACTATACGTTTCTGGTGCCGCAATGTCTACTCCCGCTTGACATCCTTTTCCATCATAGCATCTTGCGGTCCTCGTAATCCTTTTATCGTTGGCATGAATGCAGAATAAAATGTAACCATGCCCAGGAAAGCTCTTAGTTGGCTGACATTCTTCGGGTTGACCATGTTCTTGATAGGTTTAACCTCATCCGGGTTTGGTCTTCTACCGTTCCTGTCTCTTCTATTTATAAAACCAAAACATCGTATCTCTGGTGTTTGGAGAACGAACACCTCTCCAGGCTTATATTGAATACGTAATTCGCGATTCTTCCGAACAACGCAATCAAGTTTTTCCTGTGTTCCTGCTCCTTTATACCACTCACAAGGATATCGTCCAAGAAAGTTGTTACTCATTTAGGCCCTGATACCATCTTTTTCATTATCTGCTGGAAAGTTCCAGATGCAGTCTTTCTAACAAAAGGCAAGCGATTGTACTGAAACAATCCTCTGTGTGCGTTGCTCACAACCATCTTCTTCGCGTCTGCAGATAACTCTATCTGCAAATAGGCATCTGACAGATCTAAAACACCGTGTCTCCATTAAACGACGTAAAGATATCCTCTAGCACTGGTAAAGGATATGCGAAAGACTGCAGCGCATTGTTAAGACCTGTTGAGAAGCCTGCGCATCTGTGGCTCACCGGGGTTATCACACACATTTCCCAAAGTCTATGGAGTTCCTTGTCGGCGGACTGTACTGCAGCATGGGCTACTAGTTTGCAACCTCGAAAAACTAGACCAACATTCTGGTCTTTTTTCACAAGCTGAAGCTCAGCCTTCTCCTTTGTGCATGTTCAAAAACACTAGGAAAAATCTTGCTAAATTCCTGTCGGAGATCGGGGTCCTTCACTTTCACTTGCGCTACCATCATCTTCATATGGTACATCATCTCCTCATTTTTCTGGATTCACTCTAGTCCTCTAGTCCCATAAGGGAGTTGAAAGGCGTTACATATGCGTAGCCTTCCGCTCTACGGCCCTTCATCTTGAATTCGTACCGCAATTTCCCATGTATCTTCATAAACATCCACTGGCGTTTCTCACTACATTTGTTCTCTCAAGCTTTGTAGCTCCAATCTGCCTCCAGATATCTTCATTTTATAAGGTTATATCCGAGCCATGCCATGTTGAGAAAGAACTCCGCTCGGTGTCTGTTCACCACTGCCTCTAGATACATGTGTGTAGAATTCACATCAGCAGCAGCAGCCGCTATTTTGTTCACTCTAACGTGCCTTTTGGAGTCTTGCTTAGTCCTCTTACTACTGTTCTTACTGCGAAATCTTGCATCTGCGGCACATTTGTGACCACCATTTCCTCGGACGGCGGTATCGCAGTATTACTCTTTATGCCCGGTCTCCTGACACCTCTTGCACACCAGGGATTCAACGTGCACTGTCTAGCGTAATGCTTCACAATTCCAGCAAACCACCGGCTTCTTTTCAACCTTGCGAGTTTCTTCCACGGCTTTCTTTTTGCTAACAGTAGAGTCGCTGTCTCTGTTCAGACTCAAGAACTTCCTTCTTACGTTCCTTCGGCAGCTCCTGGAATGACACTTTTCCATTGCACTCTCTGTCCAGCACCGCAACGAGCCGCCGTCTTATTTCAGCCTCCTTCTAAAATTTCTCATCCTGATCGCCACTGTTGTATACCTTTCCTGTATACAATCTTGCTGGTGGTCTCCTCCCTGCGACCCGTTCGCTCCGAGAACCACTTGATGTGAGCGAGAAGTAGAGGTTTATTAAGGAACAAGATAATGAGTGCAATAGGCACAACTGGGGAGTGGCGAACATGACCTTCTGCATGCCAAGGCCTCCTGCGCTGGCCAATTATGCAGTCCACTTCCCGGTTCGCCTGCTCGCGATTACCTAGCTGCATAATACTTCTTGGGTGGACATCGGCTTCCAACTTCCTGAACACCGACTTCGCCATCAGGTCAAACGTATGGATCAGGGCCACAACACTTTCAATCGCCACCATTTGCTTCTAGCTGTTCCCACCTCTTGACACGTCCATATCTCGGAGGCGTGATCTTCAGTGAGCTGATCAGTGGACGGTGTTGCGTGGCAATCGTCTCATACGGTACGGTCTTCACCTGTGACAAGGTTTTGGTCGCAAATCCTAACAAGGACATAGCCAATCTGCGTTTTGGCGTTCCCACTATAAAACGAGATGAGGTGAGAGTCACGCTTTCGAGAGGTCGTGTGAGCTTGCATACTCAGGTATACGGTCACCATCGGCATTACATGACCCATAGCCAAGACCACCATGACAGCTGTGAGCGTACTTAGTTGCTCCGACGTGACCAGTAAGGTCATCTGCCACAACAAATATCTTGTCTCGGTATTTTCGCTGTCTTCTGATCAAGCAGGGACCAGAACTCGTCCTTGGTTTGTTCTTAGCAGATGTCTGCGGAGCATACAAGGAAAACAAATGACATCGCTGCTTTCATACGGCGACAACAATTTTCATCAAGCGGTCATCGAAACGTTCTACGCTTATAATCGCGTCACTGAAACGCTCGGAAACGTCATACCGACACCGCTGGTGGTTCTGGGACTGCCGGAACGGCCTTGAAGCCACAACCAATGTCCCTCGACTTGCAGCAAGACCACCTCCTCGCCTGTACCGCACAGAAATCTACCTTTCCTCGCTCAAGTGCTTCTAGCAACTCCCACGAGCGGCCCACCAGCGTACCTACATTCAACGTTGCTACGCGGGGCATGCCTACGTTATGGGACTTGTGGACTAGCTCAGTTGCCCCACGATGCCGTCCTCGCACCACTTTTTTGAGAAATGAGCAGAAGGCTAAGAGCTTCTTCCTGCTGCTGAAAAATTCTCTAGCCTATGGCTTAAAGGAATTTCTTGAAACAGGTTACGAAAGCTAAGGACTTAAGTGTTCACATATCAAGTGACGTTAACTTCGGCTCGCACTACAAAACGCCTCTGAACAAAACAACACGAACTATCGAGCTTATAACTTGTTCAAGACACTTAAGACAAACGATCCCCAGGCTTTCTCACATCCCTACATATGTGAAACCTATTTGAAATTTGCCACGGTGTTTAGTCCCTACCTAGAGAAATTTACTAAGCGCATTGAAAGTGTCCAAAATAACTACACGAAGGATCTGTTATAAGATGGTTTAGAATGGGTTCCCAATGATGATTATATGACAAGACGACTAGGTTTACTCCTTTTGTGCACTAGGCGAAGGATAGCGCATAGAAATCGAGTAGGAAAACTTAGGTTGTATCCCAGAGTTGTTAAGTCTCAATTTAGGTCAAACTTGCTCACGTATCGAAATCTCAAGGAGTTCAACGTACTTATAGGTGATGATGAAGATGTCATCAACATGCTCACGCCTCGTTTTAGACACCTTGTTGCTCGTAAAAACTTTTTGTATGTGGTGTGTCGTTGTAATTCATTAGAATTTCTCATTACATTTTCGATCGATTTCCTACGCGTGTGATGGTTTCGTAACCCACGCTTGATTGAATAAAAAAAAATAAAAAAAAATATAAATAAAGGATAAATAAATTTTTTTCTGCAGCTCCACTTACAAAATTACTACCAATTTTTGGCTTCACATAAGGCTCCACTAAGAAGTTTCTACACTACAAATTTTCTGACTTTACATAAAGCACTATGAATTTTCTGCAAAGCCATCGAAGCAATCCGGAAGGTTTCAGTAGCTCTAAGTTCCTTCTAGTTCTTATAGTCAAGCAACGAGCAAACTGTAGACGCTCCCGTCCCTCGAATGATTCTGCCAGTTTTATGAAATATGATGCATTGTCGTGACCTTCGTACGACTGTACGGTCGTCCGCGTCCAAAAGTTTGTGAACGCTTGTATTTTGCGCCAGAACTCCCTTCAAATCAGCTTTAGAAATGTGAAATTTGGATATGTTGTGACAAATAACAAACACTCTTATATCGCATCATCACTGCTGTTCTATATTAGTCCACTCCATATTTCAAGTATAAAAACAGAAAAACCGTGAAATCTACCACATAGGTTACAACACTTCGGCAACATTCTTTATTACCAAATGCAGGCAAGTTGTACACAGAAACAATGTAGCTGTTCTATAGCAAGTTGCAAAACCTTTTGCTTTAATTACAGCTTCACATCTCCTTAGCATGGACTCTAGAAGCTTGTTGATCACGTCGGGTCCGATACCTTCTCATTTCTGCCTTAATTGTTCAAACTTTTCGGCCTTGTTTCTTGCTGTGAGACCTGCTAAACTTCTAGCAAGGTGTTCCCAAAGGTTTTCGATTGGGTTCAGGTCCGCTGACTGTGAAGGCCACGACATCAGGTGAATTCCATTTGCACTGAACCCCTCCTTCACCGTCTTCGAAACATGTTTCGGGTCGTTGTCCTGTTGGAAAATCCACGGCGTTTGGAAGGTATTTTTAGCGTATGGAAACATAACATTGTTCAAAATTTCCTGGTAGCGTTTGGAGTCCATAACTCCTTGGATGTGGTGAATAGGGCCTGTTCCGTGTGCACTGAAGCATCCCCAAACCATAACGTTTCCTCCGCCATGTTTAGTAGTTGGTAGTTGATACATTCTGTCGTACCTCGCGCCTTTTGGACGTCTAACGTAGTGTGGTCCATCGGATCCAAATAGGTTAAACTTGCTCTCGTCACTGAAAAGCACTTTTTTCCAATCGTCTATCGTCCAGCTCAGATGCTCCTTGGCAAACTGGAGTCTAGCTTTCCTATTCTTCTCGCTGATGAAGGCTTTCTTAACAGGGCGTCGTCCATAGAGTCCAGCACATCTCATTTGACGTTTTACCGTGCTCACGCTCACATCTAGGCTATGGTGAGTGGCTACGGACTTTTTTATATCGACGGCAGTCAGCGACGGGTTACGCCTCGACATCCTCTAGATGACAGAATCATCTGTAGAGGTCGTAATACGTGGTCTGCCTGACTTCGGAGCATCTTCTGCTGTTCCGGAATGTTTCATTCTTCTGACTATGGCAGCAAATGTCGAAATCCCGCATCCGAAAAGCAGTCCTACCTGAGACTTTTTCTGGACGAGTCGAAAAATTGCCTCTCGTACTTCAGCAGGAATATTCTTTCCTCTCGGCATAACGAGGAGTTTGATAAAGACCATAGTATATCAAAACGCTACTAGATTGGCTTCATAAGAAAATGTATTGATAACTACGCTCAATGCTTTAGCAGCTCACCTTTGACCGTTGCGCGCACGTCTGACTTTGCACTTGCAAAAAATCGATAATAACGAACATAGATCAAGGGATCGTCATTGCGATCTAATTTGCTACCACATTTCTAAATGTCACTCTCTTTGGACCTTTTTGAAACAAGTTATGTCGAAAAATGCAAGCGTTCACAAACTTTTGGACGCCACTGTAGCTTAAGAACGGACAAAGCTACAGCAGTGCGAACATGCAGGTTAGCCTTGTTTGACACGATTTTTTTCCAATTTCAGTCGACCACTGTGGGAAGACACGAATAGCTAACGGTCTACGAATGCGTAGGCAAGCAAATCGGTTAAGGTACTTTACGATGAAGTGCTCACAACTCCCCAGCGACCTATACTGTCTTAACCTCACCCTCAGTTATCGGTACAGGTGGTCTCCTGCCGTAACCGTCAAGATGGATTTCGGCATCCTGTTCGGAACCTCGAGTAACCCCTTGCCACTATACGAAGTCGGATCAAAATCGGTGATTCTGACCCGAGCACCCTAAGTTTTCCAGAAGAAAATCCAGAACCTACCGAAATCAGCGGAATTTACAAAAACGGACATCGGCTTGATATCCAGCCCCTAGATGATTCTGGACGAGAAAATTTGGCCAATTTCAGAAATGTCGATTTTCGATGACGTCATCGCCGGCAAAAGCTCGGCCTAGAGCGCCTTCGCCTTCGATGAAAATGGTCAAAAATCGATTTTTCTGAAATTGGCCGAGATTGATGCCGTTCGATAGAGCTTTACAAGCTAAACAGAATCGCCCATCGCGAGTGGCGAAAACTCAAATATGGGTGAGTAAGGACGGAAGAAAGTTCACCGCTGCCGTTCGCCCCTCTAAAGCGGCGTTAAGGTAGTTTAGGCAGCTGGAAACTTGTGAGCAGGTCATCGCAAAGTAAATTCAGTGCTCTGCTCGCACAAGGATTTGCATGTCGTTAGCTCGCCTCGTCTTACTGCGGTGGTCGACCGAAATCGGAAAAATTGGGTCGCACAAGCCTATCCGCATATTCGCACCGCTGTAATTTTGTACATTCTTAAGCGACACGGCTGCGTATATCCGCACTTTAGATTGCCTACAAAATCGTTGAGCTGCAGCCAAAAGGGTTCAAGCTTGACAAAATCATTCTGTTCCAATTACGCCTGCGAGTGCAGTTTAGTACAACAACGAGATGTTCTCCGCTCTTACTTGCTCAGATTACAATTCTCGCTACTATAGGTAATACCGATCAATTCACCATCAAAAGCCCTATCGAATGGTACCTAACGTGGCCAAATTCGAAAATATTGATTTTCAGCGACGTCAACGCTCCTCCCATGCGGCCTCACCCTCGCTGCAAAATTGCCAAAAAAATCTTTCAAAGTTGGACGAGATTGACACCGTTCGATGGAGCTTTTCGAGCGGAACAGAAGGGTGCAATCACGAGTGTCGAAGACTCAAATGTGGTTTAGTAAGCTCACCGCTGTCGTCCGCCACTCTAAAATGGCAGCTGGGGCCAACGTAGTTTAGGCCGGGGGCAGACATAACTCCGACGCCGCGCGAACCCCGCTGGCGTCGGGCACGGTGCGCGACGAAATTAGACGAGTTGTCGCGGTCCGATGCTTCCGACTGCTAGAAACGCTTCCTACATGGATATGCGGCACGCCTTTGCCTTATTTCAGCGTTTCTTGGAGATGGTATATGGATGTGGTTTCAATGGGACGATCAGTGACAGTTTACACAGGAATCCTGGTCATGTGGATGGTTTCTAACGTCAGTGTTTGCCAATTACAACTTCTTCGGTCAATTTTTACCCGTGATTATGGTTATACTACGGAAAAAGGCCACTATCACCCATTCTCGGATCAATTTTCCAGTCTCATCACATTCTGTGGGATCTCAAGTTCCTAGCTAGAAATGTGGTCTGGGAGCTTAAACACTGAGAACATTTCGTGCTCCGCGGCTAACTATGCGTCACCGAGCGCACGTCCGCGTTTCAGCGCCGCGATGTCGCACGCGGCTAGCGCGCGATGTCGCGTCGGAGTTAGGTCCTGGAGCCAGTTTAGGCAGCTGGGGTGCTGTGAGCATGACAGTGCAAGTCCGTTCAGTTCTCCGCACGCATACGGATTTGCGTGCCGTTAGCTCGGCTCGTCTTACCGCAGTGGTCGACCGAAATCGGAAAAAATTGGGTCGCACAAACCTAACCATCATTGTCCGCTTAGCTCCCTCGCGCCGACTCGAACGACTATCTGCCGGGACTATATGCATTGTGTTCACAGCACGCCATACGGCAGTTAGTTCCAGACAGTAGGCCATGCTCGTTCAAACGCGTGGATAGGCTCCTTCCATCAGCCTAATGTCCAGAAGTTGAGGGTGCCGCGCCCTAAGGCGACTTGCCTCAGACGCAACGCGTGGCGAGCGGAAAACGACGCTCTCTGGCGCCCTTTTGCGTTGCTCTTCATCTTTCGTGCCGCATGATCTGGTTGGACGGAGCGGCACGGTCGGTACTGTGGTAAGAATGCTAGCAATCTTTGGAGATCTCGCTGAACTCATTTACGGACCGTTCACGACGGAGCGTACGCCTTCTCGTAAACTCTTGACTCCGAGGAGTTGTAAACACGCGAAGGTTTCTTCGCAACGCGTTTTTTGGACTGCACTAACGGTCAAAGGGTTCGCAAAACCGGTTTCACATGCACATAGGAAAGGGAAACACCGGGATGTGTGTTATTTCGGCATCATTTCACAGTGTTTCTTTCGTTCGAAAACACAGAGAGTAGTAGGCACATTTAAGGAATAACGTCAAAACATGAATAACAACAGTACAGAGTGAGTTGGCATCGGTGGAATTGTAGAGGGAACGAATAATTCGAGACGAGACGTCCTTCACATAGGATCAATCCGTGTAGAAAGGATACTTGGGAGCGAACAACTTCTCGCCGTATTGCGCGCATTCCTTCTCGTCCGAAATGTCGACTGGTCCGAAGAATGACTCTCTAAAAAAGGGCAGCTTAACGTCTTACGATAGTATCAAGATTTAACGTCGATACCAATGCATTACTTTTTCAATATTATGAGTTTCTGCTGAGAGGTTAGAAAAACATGGAAAAGTTAACTTCATTCGACTTTCCTTCGTGATCTTTTAAGCTAATGTAGAGTAATTGGGCACTGCCCTGCCAGCAATCTACCACCATCACGACAAGAGTTAAACCTATCATGGTACATTGGTTGAACATTTTCTTGTGACTTCGCAGACAATTGACGATAAAGTAGCTTAAAGCCTCTAATATTGTTTCTAGCAAGGCGTTCGACTTCACCGGTTCCGTAGATACCGACTTGTCCCGATAGCATGAGTGACTGCTGAAAGGATATCGTGGATGCTATGCGCAATCACACAGCGCCGGTGGTGTAAATAGAAACATCCTGCCCGGAAAGCAGATTGTGCGGGTTCGAGTCCCGCCTGGTGCGATCCTTTTGTTTGCAATTGGGCATGTATCTAATTTGAGCAAAATGAATGTCACAGGAGATAACAAGAGACTGAAATACTTTTCGTTGAAAAAAGGCTCAACAAGCGATTCTTGAAACAGCTCCAAAAGTAAAAAAAACCTATTTTTCTTGGTAATTATTTCCTTAAATGACTGCAGCTGGAGATACGAACCTGTAATACGGACTAGGCATTGAAGGGTAGAGCTCGGAGAGAATCGAGCTCGGCATGCGAACCCGCTTACGAGCCGATAACAGCGCGTCTATCTCATCACTCATCTGCTCACCGCAGATCGTTTGGCCTGATTCGTCTGTTATCGTAACCTGAAGGGACGAGTAGTTTAGATTGAGCTACGTGAAAGCTTATGTGCGCAACTAACGAAAATCTTCTGTGCCTTGCGTTGAAGAAGCTCCCTTCGCAAAATGCAAATCTGACCTCCTAATGTTATCGTAAAGCTTTGAGCCGAGATTGATGCTCCGAGATGAACTTATGAGTGGGTCGCCCTAGCACTTTTAAATATTTTCGCTCTGAGAGATACCTTAAAGACTTGGCAATAGGAGACTATTCGCTACACGTCGAGCAGGCACCTCGAGAATTCGCGTATCTGCCACAAGCATTTTCGCATACTTTAACGGCAAACGCCAGAGCAGCTGGAGGCGTCCGTGGTCGCGCCCACCCCATTCCAGATTGCTGGTTCGGAGTTCCCGCCCGCTCAGGACAAACAATCTTCGCACTCCTCTGGGGTGGTGAATTGAAAATATAAATAAACGAATAAAAATAATGCTGAGAAATAAGCAAACCATGGTGGTGAACTAGAGTGCTACATTCTGCGCTCATGGTGTGCAAAGCAAAAGTATCTGACGTAGATGTTGCTTATAAAGGACAAAGCACGAAATTACTCAATCCCTTTTTGGATGCGCCAGGCATTCTACTTTACGAATGTGGATGCAATTAGAAGTGTGTTTTGTCTCTATAATGACTTCTAGCGGCAAGTCGATGAAAAATCAGTGTTTTATCCCTTCCGAACAAGTCTGGCACCAAAACACCGACCCCGGAAGGACCGAAGGCTTGGTTGACCTGGGCGGGAAATCCGAACCAAACACCTGGCATTGAGTGAACGCCAGAACGTTCACCTCCTTCGACTGCACCATACGCGCCCAATGTTGCTCATTTCACCTTATAAACAGACATAAGAGGAAAATACAAAAACATATCTAGTGTACCTAGTAGTGGGACACTTACGTAAGACAGGCACAGTAAGGCCATACTTTCAGAATGCTGAGCCGCGATTGGTTGATTAACATCTAAATTCGCATCCAATTAGGAAGTCAAATGGTCATCATTCACGCGCCAAGAAGTGACAATAGAACCCAGAAACGTGATCACAGCTCAGCTCAAATGGTTCTACTCCTTCCTAAGTCATCGTATAAGAGGGTTAAAATGAAGCTTTGCCTCAGGAAAATTCACCATTTCTAAGAAACGCTAAAATTCAGCTGTCCCCAAAACGTGAAATTATTGTTAAAAAGGATAAAAGGATAAAGGACGGCGTTACTCAATCCCTTTTGGGATGCGCCAGCGCATTCTACTTCTACGGGATGTCGTGGAGGCGACATGAATGCGTATTTGGCCATACAATGACTTGCGGTGGCCAGCCGATGAACAAGTCAGCGCTTTATCCTTCCCAGACAAGTCTGGTACCAATTCACCGACCCCGGAGGGATGGAAGGCTTGGTTGGCCTGGGCGGGAAATCCGAACCAGGAACCTGGTATCGGGTGCACGCGACAGTCGCGCCTCCTCCGACTGCGCTACACGCGCCCAATAAAATTTAAAAAAACTAAAATGAAAATGAAATTATTGTTAGAAACACAAAAATTTGTTTTCCCTGATAAAATGGTGGATCAGAACTAATTTCAAAGTGCAATGAGAAGTAGATTTTGTGAACATCAAAAAAGAGGCCGCGCCATGGACTCGCGAATCACGTCGCGATTTTGATTTCTTTGGTTCTCTAAATTCTGCCTTTGGAAGGATGTTTAGTTGCGGTCAAAACACTTGTGCCACACAGGACGCATTTGCTGCTTATTTGAACCGCGAATAAAGACATTACTGCTTTCTGCAATTCGCTCCGCGGTGGCTGTAATCTCAATGTTTCCTGTTTCTGAAGTGTGCATAAAAATTTCACAGAGAGAGAAAGCAAAAGGTCACTCCGCATATACCATTTTTGCTGTCAATCAAATCAGAATTGCATAGAGCTGGACGAGAGCACAACGCGATCCCTTATTTTAATGTGCTAAGTAATTGTTCCTCCCCTGTATTTTAAAACGTCAGTCCATCATTTTTTCCAGAAGATAAAAATTTCATTAAGCTTGAGGCAATCCGTTTTTTGGAGGCTGGCGATATACGAATTTCCCAGAAAGGCAGCAGTGAATTTTTGTAAGACAAGAATTTATTTTGAGCTTCTTAAAAGTGTGCTTATCCTGAGAAAGATTTAATCTTTAATCTGGAAGAGATTTGGAAAAATTTCAGTTTGCCTTAAAAAGTATGCAGCTTGCCTTGAAAAATATTCAAATTGCTTGGATTGTTTGTTTACTATTTTCACGTCACACTCAACATTTTTAGCGCCAAATTCGACAGTTTTCTCATCAAATTGGACACTATTGATTGTAAAAAAAGTTTCTCGCTTTTGAAATCAAATTGAACATTTTCCAAATCAAAGCAAGCTGCTAAACAATAAACTATAGACTTTCCGAGAAGGTTAGAATAAAAAAATTGATCAAGAAAAATGTAGTATGCCTTTCGTTGAAGTTTTAATTCACCAGCCAAATAAGAGAACACCTTGTTGAAAATTTTATGAGAATCGAATTTTGAGAAAAGTGGGAGAAAATAATGGTTTAAGGCTTCAATTCAATTTCTTTGAGCACCAGGTGGCCGATAATGAGGTTGCAAGCTCTCATAACGATGTTTTATTGCGAAAAAAACTCTAACGGCAGGCGCATCTCAAACCTGCACCTCTTGCTGACAAGGAGGAAATGCTGTACGCCCTTTTTTAGTGGAGTTTCGCCTTTGGAAAATGCCCGGGGGATTCGTTAGTGTCCAACCACTGTCGGAAACGTTTCCTGTTAGCATACGGAACTCCCTTTCTATCACAAGTGATGATTCGATCCAGAAACGGGTCAGTTTTATTGCGTGAAAGTAGAGAAGAACAAATCTCGAAACGAGACAATTTTTGCCGTTCACTCAACTCGTGGTGCACCCACTTTTCGAGCTTTTTCACCTTCCCAAGGCGTTTCGAAGTATCCGCAACAGCAGTTTTACTGACGTCTAGCTCTTTCGCGATCCCGCGAACTGTTTGGGATGGTTCGGCTTCCACCAATTCCTTCAGCTCGTGGTCCAGGATTGCTCTAGGTCGACCACTACGGGGGTCGTCTTCGAGGTTGAAATCTCCGGTCCGAAATTTACTGAACCACTGGCGCACAGTGCTTTCCCTAACATTATGTATTACGCCTCCGCACTTGAGTGATTTGTCGAGCTGCCTCGGCTGCAGATTGTCCCAATTTGAAGGCAAAAGGCAAATGTCGTTCGGAATTGCCCCTTTGATATATTTCAAGGGAGGGCGGAACTTTTACTCACTTTTGGCCGCGCCGACGGCCGCGGACGACGTCGCCAGCTATTCGCTGGCGGTGCGCACGAGATTTACTCACATGAGTTCCATTAGTGGACTTTTTGATGCCTAGTATTGCATGAACGTACGAACAGGAACTGGCTACTGCGAATTTTCGCTGTCACTAACAGCAAACTAACTCACACTAACAGCTAATATTGTAACAACTATTGTGACAAAGTCCTTACTATTAGTGGGAAGCTCGTCGCGTTTTTTATTTAAGTGATGCTGAATGAGTGACGCTTACATGAAGTTTCAAGGTGAAGATATGTGTGCTCGTTACAAATGCTTTTGTTGCGCATTACAGGTGTGAAATGACACGGAAGTAGAAATTTTGCTAGCAGTCAACCAAACATCGCGACATCTTGTACGAGAGAATGGCGCAATCTCTCTTTATGGAACAAAAATGGCTGCCTTTCTGCTCTTTAGACCAAGCTTTAAACCATTGTTTTCTCAAAAAATAGAATTTTATAAAATTTCAAACAATATCTTCGCTTATTGAGCAGGTAAACTATATATTATAGAAATCATTCTGAAAACTTTCCTTGAACAAAATTTATTCAACTTTTTTGCAGAGTCCCCAGTTCAACGTGGAAATGGCTCGTTTTGAATTGGAAGACGTTCAGCTTTTTTCCTTTTTCTTTTCAAAAGCGTTAGACCTGTTTAGAATAGTGTCCAATCTGGCGCGATAATTGTATGTACAGACCGCAACATGGTTCAACAATAAGCAATCATCAAGGCCGGGGCGACGATTGGCTGTTTGCCAGCTGTCGATAATCGCTGCAGGACCCACGCGCACGGAGCAAGCCGTACGCGTATTCGCCGCGTCATCGCGGACCTGCCGCAGACGGCGGCGTCGCGCCCGAGGCGCGCGGCCGAAAGTGAGTAAAAGTTCCCGCATCCTATTTCAAGGGGCCCTTCAAGAACAGAAGTACAGAACAACGTTGAAACATAAATTATTTAGTCAGATAGAGCGAAAAATTCTGCACAGGAAGTAGCATTAATGCGCAATGTAGGTTGGATTTTTACTCGATAATAGATGAATGAAAAATAGAAACACAAAACGTGAGAACTTTCCAGAGAGCCTAATAGATGATTGATGCCTTGTTCGCTTTAAAGCCAATTTTAATCAATTTTTTAAGACAGATCTGTGTGTCATTCAAAACCGTCCCAACGGAGAAGTAAACGGTGGAAACGAGTGTAACGTGACTGATCCCTCTGCCTAAGCAAAGGTCAAAAACCAGCCGACGAAAGCTTTATTCTTTCAGCAATGAAAGATAGATTCTCCGAATGTTGGCAGCGTTCACACTGAGAACAGCGGATGCACTCAGGGCTTCAATGCAGTGGAACGGAAGGTGATGTAGCGAACGAGAATTACCTGCACACAGCTATCATTTGTGGGCGAGTCCCCTTTAGGCGGAGAATCACGCAGACTGCTCTTCCCGTTCCGACTCCTCGTGTGGTTCAGCAACTCAACCAACTGCGGTATGGATCCGATCACGACCGGGCACGATACAACCAGTGTCTGGTCGATCTGAACTAGTCATTGTTCCCCATCTGGGCATGCTTCTGGTTACTGGCTGATGCAGAAGGCACACCTCTAGGTCTATGCTATAGGTGACGGAAACGATCTTGCATTTGCCTAATCGAGGAGGCAACGACGGCACCGTTATCGTCTCTACCAGCCAGCCGGTGGAGGTGTTCGCCGGTACCTGAAAAGCTACAGATGAAGGTATGGATTTTTCCACTTTTCACTGAGCGCGTACGCCCTGCTTCTGGTAACGAGCGACACACTTTCCATCATCGGAAGATTCCATGCTTTCTTGCTTACGAGTAAATTAAAAAGAAATATAGAAAACTTGGAGTGAGTGAACTGTTATGGAGAAAGCAGAGATCACGAAACTCTTCCGAAGTGGCGGCCGTATCTTCCTGTCTGTCTCCATGAACTGGTATTTATTCTGAATAAGTTAATCAAGACGTCATAATCCTTCTATGCTATATGCTATGGATAATTATTGCTCTTACTGTTTTTGTCTGTGTCGCTCAGTACATTGTAAACATAAATAACTTATCCAACTATACGACTAATTAGTTTGCAGGTAAGACTGTTATGGGGCTGGACCCGCTGTAAGATATCAAGCCTTCAAAAAACGAAAGGAGAAAAAACATCGAACTGAAGAACTATAGGTCAGGTCAAATAGAACATCACAATGGACAGCACGATTAGATTTGCTGGCCTACCAATGGTAAATAGCAAGCAAACACGTTTGTACAAACCTCTGGCTTATCGATTTTCAAAATTACCCGTGTTGTTGATTTCATTTGTTCGTGACCAGCAAATGTCTTAGCCCTGCAAAAATAGTTGTTTCTTAAAGAACTCGGAGCATTGCTAGCATGCACTTCAGAAGCAATCCCACCTATAGATAGCAATCTGAATAAACTTCAAACACAACGGTTTTGCTCGAGAACTGTTGTTGCTGACCCTGAAAGCTGAATTATTCCTTCTTGGCACCAAAAGAGAACGATCGAAGTCTATGCTACTGACCGGTAGGAGACGCTGATCTTTTCGCCAGGCGTGAAACCAGACTTTTCGAGCTTCAGCTCGGCTGTGATGCTGCCAGTAGCCCGGCAACACCACGCCACCGTATGATTCGATTCGCAGGTGGAGATTGGCTCGTTGAGCTGAAAATTGATCGCTACGGTCAAGGTGCTGTTATTGGTTGCTGCACCGAGAGGAATTCTTGCAACAGTCAGTGAACCCAGACTACCGTAGGCTACGCCGTGCGCGTGAGAACGGACCCTGGACATGTGTCACGAAGCTTGTTATGGAACAGTGACTAAGGTCATTCGGAGGAAATGCTAACGAAGGCTGTACAAGCATGAAGCAACGAGCTCCTTCGAAGTCATCCCACACCGAAAAGCCCACACTCTGAGCGAATAGCCATCCTTACATAGGAAGCGCTACTCTACGCTGATGTTCTGCACTCTTACAAGGAAAGGGTCTGAAGCATATTTCTGAACGGGAGGAGCGACTCATATAGGAAGAATCCCCACCCTTCAATTAGTATGAAAAATGTGTTTATTTTTTGCCAAGTCGAGAAACACAGAGGTAGGGGGTCACAATGGGATAGGGCGCAGCACGCGTTTGGGGGTCTTGAACGTCCGCGATGCCATGCCAGGTGGGTAGAGGGTTGACTCGTGCGAGGGAGGTCAGGCGTTTGGTTCCTCTGCGTTGCTTCTTTTTTGCATTTCAACTAATTGGTAGAGATTTAGGGGATTCTGATGTCTATACCATGTTCAGACGTTTTCGTCTGCGCATTTTTCCAGCTGTACGCTGTGGTATTCAACATGTTCAACACCAGTGATACACAGGTAAAAAGTGCAGGAAGCACCACTGATCACAATACGGGCAGCGTATAAAGGCTACAGGCTCCTCACAGTCTGTTTCCATACATGGAGCATGACGTCGGGAAAAACCACGTGTTCGGATTTTCAAAAGATATTGGGGGATTCTGACGACTGCCATTTTCAGACATTTTCTGCTCATTTTCCAGCTGTTCGCTGTGGAGAGTACCTCTCTTGCGACTTCTTTAATACTGACCGGTTTTCTAACCACAAGACAATGAGAAAGCTGTTCAACATAATGATGTATAAACGCTCAACACCAGTGATAGACAGGCACAGAGTGCATGAAACAGAAATGCGGACAGCGTAGAAAGCCTATAGGCTCTTCTGCCCGCTGCTGCCCACTGCTTGCTGGCTTCTCCACGTCCATCAGTTCATCTTGCGGACCCCAATCTTCTTCTCCTTATTCCACCACTTCCAGCTGTTCGCCTTCAATTTCAAGTTGACGTGCTTCGAAATCCATTAGCATGCTGGTCATCCGTTCTACCAAATTGATTTCTTCTCTCAAAGGTTCCTTGTCTAAAGGTGGGCAACACTTTAGCGTGAGCAGGTGGATCACCACTCGAGCATCTGCAGACATTGTTGGTGTTAGGTTTTAGTAAACCTTCGCAGACCTTTGATTTCCAGGTGACAGGCAGAGGTGAGGGTAAAGCCCTCCGCACACTTTTGCGGCAACGCGGCAGCCCTATCTTTAAGCATGGGGCAGAGACGCAGAGTCGCCGCACGAGGCAAAACTAGCCTCGCGCGGCCTGCCGCTGATGTGCCGCCTACGTGGCAGATGTGGCAGACGCGGTGCCGCCTACGCAGCAGACGCGGTGGCAGCGGCAGTAATCCTTCAAGGCATTGTTGCCGCATTATTGGTGATTGAGCGAGCGGGAGGAGTGCCGCGTGAACTCTAGCACGCGGCAGTGGAAGCCGAGTACGCGGCTGTTCTGGCCTCTGCCGCGTACGCGGCTGCCGCAAAAGTGTTCGGAGGGCTTAAGAGTGTATCGATGCCGTTTAGGTTAATTTGCGGGATCCGCACACCTCGTTTCTCATTTGAGGCACATCCGACTTCACATCCTGGTATCTTTTGAAAATCCGAACAGGGTGGTTTTTACCAACGTCATTCGTCCATGTACGGAAACACAATATGAGGAGCCTGTAGACTTTATACGCTCTACGAGCCGCTTGCCGGTAGGGGCATCGCGGACGTACATGACCCCCAAACTCGTGATGCGATGTACCCCGTTGTGGCCCCCTACTCCTTGAGTTTAACGACTTGGCAAAAAATAAGCACATTTTCATACTATTTGAGGGGTGGGGATTCTCCCTATATGAGTCGCTCCCCCCGTTCAAACATACGCTTCAGAACCTTCCCTTGTTAGTGCGCCTGAAGACAGGCGTTATCGCCCATCACACATATCTCACGTTGATTCGAGACAACATGAACCGGATGGGATAGTTCAGTACTAGCCGATGAGCACCTGTTCAAATCCTGAATTCCACATAGCAGACGATGCCCCGGTATAAAACATTCAGCTATTATAATATGGCAAGAGGCACCAGCTTTATAAAGAATTTCACTAGACAGTGCTATATTCGAGAATCTCGAACTAAGGTTAGCAGCAGCTAGGAAGCTCTGGAAAAATGAAAGAAATAGCTAACTACACTAGCTGTCAACTCAACTTATGGTTGGATACACCTCTTAGGCTCAGCCCGGCTGCCAGGCAAGGTTAGCAGTTATATCTACGCTTCGTTCTTTCGCTGGTCAGCTCCCAGGGTCCTTATCAGGGGAGGGCACCACCAGTCTCTTATCCTTTGGTGTGGGCTGTCAGCTTATGGATGTCTCTCACTGTCAGGCTTTTGTTCATGGAAAAATGCATATGCTAATTCTATTTTTCTCTTTAGTCGCTCATCGTGATCAGTCCCAGCATGTCCCTCCTGCACTGTCGCCTTTTGACTACAAAATTTACGTTGTAACGAGCACACAGAATGTATGTTCTTCAGTTTTATATTAGCTTTCTTCCAGTTTTTAGTCATTCTTGAAGTTTGAAGTGTTTACTGTTGAGCTTGTTTGAGTTAAGAGTCTTGCCTACTGTTCTTTGATGTAATAGCGCGCATTTTAGAGCAGAAACGAATAAATAAATAAGTAAATAGCAAGGACAAGCCCAACACAAAAAGTGGCTGTCTGTACACAGTTTATTATTTATGGAGCTTGCTCGATTCAGGAGGAGTACTGTTTTTTGGTATACATGTAGCCAATTCTGAGGGCTTCCAAACAACCTTTCACTTTCACTATTCATCGGAGGCGCAGCAAAAATTGGCTTACGACCTTCTGCGCCTTCTTTTATATGACTGAATAGAAGGGTGCAGCTAGGGTGCACATCAGAATACAGGTGCACGTGAGCGAGAAAATCATAGGTCTACATACCCGAGGGTCAGAGTTGATATCCTCCACTCCTATCACAGTGAACGCTTTTCGACTGACTATGTCGAAATCCCAGGGTCGTTCGCAGATTGCCTGAAAGTCGTACTTGTTGATGACACACAACGTTGTTAGGAGCCGCTAACGGCAATGTAATAAAAAATGAAAAGACAAACTGTTCACTTCTGTAGAAGAAAAGTTTGTTCATTTGCTAATCAGTTTTCACTGGGCACTATTGCGCGGTCGAACATAACCGGAATTACATAGCTGGAGGTTTACAACAAATGCAATGGAAAAAAAATGTTAAACAAAATAACAGCTGGACCTTACTATCTTCTTGGACAAATCATCAAAATAAATAAGAGCGTGACATTTACGAACGCTTGTGTTTCACAGAGAGAAAAGTGTTCGTACGATTTCATAAATGTCAAAAACAGAGGGCGTCAAAAACAGAGGGCGAAACCAAAGAAACATCGCCGCTACGAGCAACTTGGCGTGCGTAGAGAAATTGAATGATTTATTTTCAGATGTCAGGTCTTCCCTGACATCTGAAAATATGGCAAAATTAATAGGCAAGATTAGGTTTGTTTGGCCGTCCCTTTTTACCACATGCTAACGGCAAGCTTTCCGAATGCTGGATTTCCTTCAAATTTAGAAGTTATGAACAGTTGAACACTTTAGCTACTCGAGAGACAACCCTGGCAATTCCTCATCGCCCCGAGTCGATTGACTCTCGCTGACACTCAGCTCATCGAGAAGCGTCAAAGGTATCCGACCGGGCTGTCACTGACGGCTGTCGCTCGCGAGCACAGCTGATCTCGGCCGAATTCAGCCGAGACGAACGGACAGCCGTCAGTCGAAAATGCCTGAGACCTTGGCGGCAAATCACCCGACCGACCACTGCATTACATCGCACCTTTCGCCTGCGCTTCGTGGTGCGCTTGCACAACTAGACCAGCACCGTTATTTCTGACCTTCTTGAGACTGAGGCGACATCGCCGGAGCAGCTATGTTTGGCTTCACTGTAGAAACCTTAGCAAAGTTCGCTACAGCCATGAATCCTACGCATTCATCTAGTCGCGTCTTCTGATTGTCGTCGGACTGATTCAGCAGTCTTTCAGTATGTCATGAATAAACGCAGAATCACTATTTCCTCTCCTGAATTATATCGCAGATGCGCTTTGAATGTGTATTTGAGCCGTTCGGCAAACGATATAAAGGGCTCTGGTTTGACGTTCCCATCGATCTACATATATGTGCTACTGTCCTTCGAACTAAAAGTGCAAAGTTGAAGCAAGGTTTCAACGTGCACAAAACCGCGTCTTAAGGATACTGTGATAGACATGATCAATTCCTCCCCCTCCCTTCCTCTTCAAATTTGATTCAAAAGCACTAGCAGATGCTGGTGCTCGGAGCTAAGGTATTAATTCGCATGATAGCCATCTCCTTAGGCTCGCATCGACGATGAATCGAATGACCTTAAGCGAATTGGAAAACAATCAGAAGGGCAGCATTAACTTCCGCGTCGTATCCCTTTCCCGCGATAGAATTAAGTATGAGAGCCGTTGATGAGAAGAGGTTCAGAGGGTCATTGTCGTGGGGTTTAAATCAGCTTCTCGACCTGTTTCAAAAAGATGTGTGAAATTCTATTTAACTGGGATATATATTAGGTTGTCCCATAAGTCCCCGCCGTTTTTTCAGCGATTCACTGCAGATTTCGCCGGCGGTTTTCTGCATAGCGCTGCATAGCCTTCGAAAGAGAATGACTTGCTCTATCAGAACTTGTATTGCATTTCTTTCTTCATCATGAGTTTTGTCAATTTTTAGGTCGTTGAAGTGAAAAGTGAAAAAGTGAAAAAGTCGCCATTTGCGCACTTGTTCTCTCCGCTTAGGTTTGTAATTTTTTGCGCAGTTTTCTATAGCACTTGGAATAAAATAACCATCCTCCTTCGGACGTCCCAATTTGATGACCTAAAAATCAATAAAGGACAAATGAGCAAATAGCACTAACGCACATTCTTGTAGTACAGAACATTGCCTTCCAAATGCTATAAAAAACTGCGCAATTGCAAACCTAAGCGGAGAGAACAAGTGCTCAAATGGCTACTTTTTCACTTTTTCACTTTTCACTTCAACGACCTAAAAATTGACAAAATTCACGATGAAAAAAGAAATGCAATACATGTTCTGATAGAGCAAATCATTCTCTTCTGAAAGCTATGCAGCGCTATGCAAGAGACCGCCAGTGAAATCTGCAGTGAATCGTTGAAGAAAACGGCGAAGACTTATGGGACAACCTTATGTATATATATATATATGTATATATACATATATATACATATATATATACCAGAGTTTCCTATCAGAACCATTTGTATTGGTTCTGATAGGAAGCTCTATCTGAAATCAGAGACCATTCCCTTATTGGGGATCATCTAAGCAGTTCGGCTCACGTGCAGATAGCTCGCCTTGGTCAGAATCCACTATGCACGTCTACCGTCTCGATCTATCAGCATCAAGTTGGCAGTTGGCAGGTTACGTATGGATTGGTGGCTGTCTTTCTATTAGATTTGGCTTGCGATGTCCCTAGAGGTCTAAGAACATCAAACCTCTCATAGACTAGAAAGGCCTAATCATACGTGATAGGGCTGAAAGTGTGGTTGTTGTCTTTCTAGATTCTATTTGCAAGGTCTCGTGAGGTCTACGAGCACCAAATCTCTCACAAACTATATAAACCTATCACGAGTCCGAGTTCCAGCAGAGGAGGTTATCTCATTTTTGCATTTCAGCTGCGCTTGATGCAGTTCTCATCTTTGTGCGGAGGTTCACTTTTCGCTTTACGTTTGGTAGACATTACTCCAAGAAGTAGGACTGTACCAATCAGGAGGAAAAAGAATTCGAAGTAACGTGGTGAGAAGTTCTTCATCATAGCTTTTGCTTGGAGCCAGGAGATCTACTACCTCATGAGATAGAGCTCATGAGATAGAGAATGCAAGTATACAAACAATAAGACGAAAAAATTCACGAAAAACGAAAAAACACAAAGACGTCATGAGAAGGTGCTGAACTCACTCTGCAAGTGTAGCGGATGTGACCAAACTCGCCCTCGAACGACGTTGGAAGGGACTTCGGCAGCGTGTAGGAGAACGGCACCTCGTGCACTCCGGCCGGCAGCACTCGCTCCTGTTTCAGCATTCTCTTTGTGTTGTGCTTTGACTTTGACTGTTTCCTCAGCAGCACCGGAAATTGGGCTCAGCTCGCCTCTTCGATACCGCAGCAAAGTACAGTGAGAAACACTCCTCGCAGTTAGTTTCTAACTGTTGAGCTAGGCACAGAAACAAGAGGGATCGGCGGTTTTTGCAACGATAACTGGTCGGCATTGCTAATGTGACCCATAGATCTCGATTGAACAACACAGCTCACCTCTCCCCAGAAGCGGAACAACATAAGCCCCAACCTAAATGATCTGGACCGTTGTGAACTGTCTCGAGCAGCTTTCGCCAGAAAAAGCACAGCATGAACATAGCTGCTATGAACATGCACTACTCTAGGACCTTCTCTATCTCACATAGACTGCGAGTTTTAGTGCTAGATTAGAAAAATAAAAAAGACAAGAACCTTCTCCTTGCCGTTCTTGGTCACCACGAATTTATGCGTGTAGTTGGTGTTAAACTGCTCGAGGAAGTAGGGCTCAGAGTGCGAAACGTGTTTCCTCGACTTTCCTGAATGATCAACTTCAAGCCTAAATATGTCAGATACTCTCTTCCTGAGGACTTGTGAATTGCTTCTGATGTATGCACGCCCGAACAAAGATTTGTCTAAACTGCCTTCTGATCTTGAAACCGGTTAGGAAACTGCTAACCAGCTGTCGTGGGCAGTCGCGACACCTATCCTTAACGAAATAACCACATTAGCGATGGGTACTAAATGTTCTCCACAAAAAAACCGAAAAAAACCGAAAACCCCACATAGAAAAAGACAAAGACAAGAAAGGAATAATGAGTTTCCAGTGTAAAATCGAATTATAATGCCATATGTATTCTTCTTACCTGAATGCTTGGTCCAGTAAGTGCGCGCCCTACCCTTCAATTCCAGCAGAATTTCGTTCACCTTCTTTGGCTCACTAATCTCGATGATGACCTGAAAGATGAAAAATTACCGCTGGAGGAAAATGCATCAACAAAATGAAATTGTTGTGAGGGAAGCGCGAAGAGCAGACAAGAACAAGCAATCAAAATTAGTGCGATCCCAAAGCGAAATCGTTTCGTTGGGTGTTCATTGGTTCGAAAGCAATTCTATGAAGAAAAACTGGACAACAGTCTGCTTGAAACCAGACGAATCGCACAATTTCGTTGCGCCCCACGTTGTTCACTGAGATGAGGTGTTATACCATAAAATAAAGCGCATACAAAAAATACATATATACGTAAAATCAATCCCATTCCTGCAAGCTTCGTTGTCGCCCAGTGAGCAATCATTCCGGCAATGATTTTTAATTGAGTAAGTTTAAAGAGAGGCAATAAGAATATTCAACCTTGGCGAACCATTAATGCCGGAAATAGAAATACTTCCGCAGCAGTCCTCTAAGCATAATGGCAAATAGCCTGAGGCCATTACAACCTTCTCCTTAAAGTTGATGGTAAGGGAAGAGCAACTGCCAGCAGCAGTATCGCCCACAGCCTTTACCCTCGAATTAGTGTTCTTGTTTTCCCTGTTTTCTTCTTTTTCTGCTTGTTTCCAAGAATGTGTACTTTGGTGCTCGTTTGTCTTTACTACTTATTTAGGATATCCATATCTGTTGAGTAGAGCTTTCTGTATGTAGCCGACAAGTGAATCTCTTGCAGAGATCTCTACGAGAAGTAATCAGCCGTCTACAACTTCCCTGCCCTCTCCGAGAAACTTCTTATCCGAGGAACTTTTTACTCCAAAGGTCCTAGGCAAGCTCGACGTCAATGGTTATGAATTGTGAGGCAATTCTGGGTCCTAAGAGGGTGTACCATGGTAACCTTCGCATTTTTACAAGAAAAATGTTCTAGTCTAGTACTGGTTGGCCCTCTTTAAAGGTGAAACCTGCCAAGAAGAAAATATGAGCTACCTTCTAAGTGCTTCTGGAAAGAAGCTTTAAAGAAACCATTTCAGGTTAGTGTTTATTAATTAATAATGTCTTAACGTCTACGTTTGCTCAGCGGCTTTAGTCATGGGAATGGGAGGACCCTCTACTTTTCACAAAGCAGCTGCATACGGCTGTACTTCCAGTCTTGCTATGCGTAACCAATAGGGACATGTAGGGAATACCACAAGGCGTTCGGGCGTATCGCTTCCATGTTCAGACTCACGAGAACAGTGTCTCAGCACCCTTTCATCACCCACCCTTGCCATGCCTTCCTTCATACAACTGATGCAGTACTCGTTGGTCTTCCTTAGATGCGAAACCCTGGCAAGAGTTTTTCAAACTCTGTTTCCCATTGACGCGCGAGCTCACACGGCGCTGGGGGCCCATTCCAATCCGCTTTATCGCTTTCTAATTCATTTGCGTGCTCGATGCATCACGAATCATCGGCATCACGGGACTCGCTCGAGGACGGCTTACCTTCCCAGATATCTCCTGGCCTGCAAAATAGACGTCCTCCGGATTGTTCAATACTATGTCGAAGCGATCGAGTTTTCCCATTGTAGGACGACACCACGAACGGGGAGAAGAGCGCTATGGGCGACCCATCGAACAGGGTGCAGCTTGTTTTCGTGCGGGATGGATCCTGGAATGATAAGCTGATGGAGAAATAACACTGGACAACAAATTACGAAGAGTGCGAAATACAACAACCAAAGAGAGAGCACAGAACGAAACGCGAAACGATGCGCGTGAAAACTGAGCGCAGACTAAGAAGAAACACATGGTTCTCCTTGTATAGCGGCACAGCTGTAATTTGATGAATGTGTGCCACTAGATCCTCCGTTTTATTCATTGGTATGTCGAAAGCGGACCAAACTGTGGAGCGCAAATTCGCGATCCTTTTGTGGAGTGGAAGCGCGCTGGATTTCTCATAATCGTCAAAGCGTTCAAGAAGGCGCTGTTCTGTGAAGCCCTTTAAATTTGATAGAAACCTCTAGTACTACTCCAGCTAATATGACATATTCTCGAGAGATAAAAAGGTTGAGCCGCTGCACAGAAAACGCTCAGAATTTGCGAGCGTCAAGTTACCTGTCAGGCGTCCTAAAGCAATTACAGTTTACAGTTTTACAGTTTATAACATCTGCAAAAGGCAAATGTGAGAAAAAACAAACTAACAACGAGGATGTAATTCAAGAAAACGCAGATTAGCACACAAGGGCGAACACCAAATCGGGAAAGGTAGTCGGTATTACTTATTGAATTATCTCAAGAAACGTCATATCTAAATAATGCTCGGCTAGCAAAGCGTTTGAATTGGTTTATTGATAAAGCATCGGGCATATTTTTCGTGAGCTTTAGATACGCACTTCCTGCTCTGTACTTGAAAGTGTTGGCATACAGTCTGGTTTTTGGGCGAGATAAAGTGATTTTTAGTAGACCACCTCTAGTTCGTGAATCAGCTATGACAAATAACTGCTTCATGTCTACTCCTTTTCTAGTGAGCCTATGGTGTAACAATTTATGAACCATACACACATCGAAAAGTTTACGCCGAGAAACAAGCGATGGAAGTTGTAGAAGTTTGTTTCTTTCTGGAATTCTGTCGCAACTGTATGCTCCAGACCGGGCTAGAAGCTTGCGAGTGAAGTTATTTTGAACTCTTTCAATGCAGTATATGTCTTTCTTCTTAGACGGATTGAATACTGTGACACTAGACTCCACAATTGGACGATCATATGATTTATAAACTCGGAGAAGAATTGACTTGTTCTTGGTACAAAGTCCTTTAAAAATATGAAACCTACGCACAGTTGCGACCTTACATCGAGCTCTGATGTGCTCAGAGAAATCTAGTTCGCTATTGTAGTGAAAGGCGAGATCTCTAACGGAATTTGTAGGAAAAATTGTAACCCCGTCCACGGTGTAGGAATGAACACGATGAGGTGAATTAGCTGTAAGCTGCATAAAAGTCGTTTTTTCTGCAGAAGGAGGCAACTGCCATTCCTTCGTCCAGTTTACTAAGGAATCAATTGCCAATTACCTCGAGTTAGGCTCATGCCTTTTGTTAATGGTACACGCAAAGCTTGTAGTCAACACAGTCAATCCGTCAAAGGGCAAAACAAACTGCTAACGTGATTCTGGAGTGGCATAGATCGATGTTGACGGTTGCCGAAGAACAGATGATGACTTGGATAATAGCCGAGGAGGTTCACTATGGTAGAGGCGATCTTTATAGAAAATGTTGCAAGAGAAGATTTGTACCACACACAAAATTGAAGGCGCTTTAGTGCAGTTGGCTCCAAACCAGAGTTTATGCATAGCAATAGATATGTCAGTACGGTTTGCGCTTAGAACAGCGAAGTCTATACTTCGAAGTAGGGTCACTGGCTCCACCTCTCCAGGGAATGATCATACACCCCGGTGCAAAATCATAGGTTCACCCACCGATTTGTCCATTAATACCCGAAGAACCCCTGCCGAGGCTCGATGATGTTGCCATCGTATTCCTCACTATCGAAAACCCTTAAAGAAAAATTATAAGCAGCATATCTTATCAGTGCCGGATACCACGAACTTTTACTGAAGAAGTACCGAATAGAGGCCGGTGCAAAATATAGGTTCACTTGAGGAAATTTCCCACGCTCACCATTCTCTTGCGCAAAACTCGGTATAAATAGGTCAATAATGTAACGAAAAGCATCACTGCTATCAATCGATCCAATGGCGAAGAACCCCACGCTTTCTACACGTGAGCAAACTCAAGTCGATGCTCTTCATGCGGCGGCCTTTCAAACAGGAAGATCGCAGCTCAACTAGGGAGGTCGTTGTTCTGCATCAATCAGGTCTAAAGATCTATCTGAAGGACACGAAAGGCTACAAGCAAAAATAGAGAGCTGGCCGTCCAAGAAAGCTGTCTGCAGGAGAAGAGAGCCGCCTGCTCCGGATGGCTTCCAACAGCACCCAGTCCGCGGAGGATCTCCGATGTCATCTAGACCTCCCTGCATCGAAATGGACAGTACTACGAAGTTTGAATCGCAGCACACACGTTGTCCTTCAAGTTATGAAGCGTGCCCTCGTTAGATGGACTGCCATAAGGCCACAAAGCTCAACTTCGCTCGTGCGCACATGAGCACGAATTGGAAGAAGGTGAGGTTAGACTGGATCTAGTCTGAGATGCAAGCAGAAGGGCGTTCTCAATTTTTATGTGGTACTGTCTGACAAAAAGATGTGGATCTTGATGGACACGATGGATTCAGACACAACTGGAGAGATCTGAGGAAAGAGAACTGAGCATTCTCCAGGCGCACCTTCGGTGGTGGAAGCCTCGTAGTTTGGGCTGCGTATGCTGGACAACGACTTGTCGCTTTGGAGTTCGTCTCGTGTAGGATGACCAGAGAAATTGCTCGAAGATTGCCTGCCATATTTCAGAAGATTTCGTAGGCACAACCCTATTTTTCATCAAGATAATGCACCATACACGTATACAGATTGGCTTAACTCCAACAAAATTCAACTTTTGAAGTGGCTTAGTTGTTCTGCGGATCACAACCCGATAGAGAACTTGTAGGGCATTCTTGTACAAAAGGTGTACAAGAATGGAACCACATACACTGCGGGTTCTTATCTGAAGAACGCCTACTTGATGCATGAACCAATTAGAGCAAACTGTTATTGATGACCTTGTCAGTCGTATGCCAAATAAAATTTTTGGTGTTGTTTACAACAAAGGTGATGTATCGAGATACCAATCTTACTTTGTTTGTTAGGTTCGTGGTATCCAGCTCTGATAAGATATGCAGCTTAGAATACTTCTATAAATTTTTTCGATAGTGAGATACGATGGTAACATCGGTGAGCCTCGGCAGCGGGTTCTTCCGGTACTAATGGACAAACTGGGAGGTGAACATATAATTCTGCAGCGGGGCGTAGTCCTGCTGTTCGCCTAATGCGTTGTGCAGGCAAAAAGCGGAGCAGAAGTCTCTCCACGAACTGATTTTAAAGCATCCCAAAAAAGCAACCCCTTTCCCTTATCAAAGCGAAGGCAGCAGTCAACAGATATTTTCTGCCCATCGTTCATTTCCTGTTTCATAGCTGCAAAAATAAAACTGCTTGCTTCGGAAAGTTCCCAGAGTCGAGAAAATACATACATATATGGAGTAGGGATGAAAAACGAGAAAACTGACCTCAAGTTATGAAGAAGCGCGGAGTGAGAGGACTCGGTGGACACTTCAGCTAAGATGCACGTGCGTGCCTATTACGACGTGCATTATATCCCCTTGATAGGGAATAATTACTACCCGGTAACCAGTGACACCCAAGGGGTGAGCTTCGCTTCCTGTGCAATGCATGCTAGAAGTCTCGAATCCCTCTGGGCAGATAGGTGTTGAACCAAGTAAACGTTCTGCCGTTTAAGAAAGTCTTAATCCAAACCAACATAACGACGCCCATTCTTGTTACTTCAGTCAAATCAAGAACATTTGGAGTCCGATATTTTTCCAGTGAAGGAATCATTGCTTGGTTCAAGTCGGTTAACCTCACTGTATCGCTGGAGGATACTCGAAGACCTAAATCTAATAATGACTTCTTAAGCGTCGTCTCATTTTCGATTTGTATCTCCAGACCTAATTCCCTTGAACTGCAAAGCCATATCGGAAAAGGCACTTTTGCTTCGAAATGAAAATGCCTGAGAGCTTTTTATAAAACACCCCAGACATCTTGATGTGTTTGTAACCTGAATTTGTAAAGGTATTGATTAGCAATAAATAGGAAGAAGAACGCGGCGGAAAAAAATAGGTAAAACGGCTAGTAATACATCATATCTTGGATGAATCCCCATTTTCAAGAAAGAACAAGTGAGGGAGTTCGATACACAAGTGACGAGGGAAGTCTCTCTCTATTTCAGCTCTTCGCTGAACGGCGACTTACATGCAGAGCACACCCTGGCGTAGAACTTCTGTGAAGGCAAAGTAGATGGTGGCTAGGAACAGTTTGGCTCCCACAAGTCGCTGAAGCAGCCAGCCTAATTCCAAAAAATCGACTTTGAAGTATTTTCCCATAATTAGGTTGGTAGTGGGGTGGGTCACTGAGGATTCCTACTTCATTGGACAGCTCTTCTTCTTCTTCTTCAGCGTCTGTCCCGCTTCAGAGCGGGGTCCGCTACAGGGTGGACACCAGCTACTTTCAGTTCCATATGTAACACATCGAACCAGCGCTGCTTCGGACGTCTTCTAGGCCACTTTCCAATTACTTCGAAGTTAAGGCCTATCTTGCGGACGCTGTCTTCCTTTCAACGCGGAACGTGGCCGTTCCATCGTAAGCGAGCTTCGCGCATCTTGTCAGCTATCGGCGCGACACCGAACTTCTGCCGAATGGCATCGTTTAGGATGCTGTCCATGCGTGTGACTCCAGACATCCAGCGCAGCATCATCGTCTCCATGACGCTGAGGCGTATTTCAACCTCCTTAGTGGCAGGCCAACACTCAGCGCCGTACATCGCTACTGGCCGGATGACTGCTCTGACTGCTCGACTTGAAGCGCTCTGGTATCTTCTTGCCACAGAGCACGCCAATCAACGAGCGCCACTTGGACCAAGCTGCACTCACGCGTGAGTTCACTTCAGTCATCAGATTGCCATCGGATGCTACTGCTGATCCTAGGTACTTAAAAACCGAAGTGCGTGGGAGCTCGATGCATTTACGCTTGATGGAGCTGGACTCGTTCGAGATCACCTTTATCTTCGCTAGCGAGCATTACGTCATCAGCATAAAGTAAAGTTCAGGGGACTGGCTTCTGAAGATCTCGTGTAATGGCGTCCATCACGACAATAAGAGGAGTGGGGAAAGCGCAGAACCCTGGTGTACCCCAACAGAGATGGGAAACTCCATCGAGGTTCCAGCTGCAGCTTGAACTCGACTCTTTGGACAAGAGTATAGAATTCGCACCTACTCTATGAGCTCTTCAGGAATTCCATGATGTCGCAAGGCGTACCATATCACTTCACGCGGTACGCGATCGAAGGCCTTCTCCAAGTTGAGGAAGGCGATATGCACTAGCCTTTGTTTCTCGCGGTGCTTCTCTATCAGGAGGCGGGCGGTGTGTGTGGCATCAATGGTGCCACAACCAGCTACGAAGCCGCACTGATTGCTGGAAAGCTGGACGATGTCCCGAATTCGTCCATCGACAATTCGCTCTAAGGTCTTCATGCTGTGCGAAAGCAAGCGAATTGGACGGCAGTTGGATCAGTCTGCAGGACTGCCCTTCTTCTTCCAAAGCAAAATCGTCATACTTTGGCGCCAACACTCAGGCACTTTCTTCTCCGCCACAACCTGATTAAAGAACTTTGCCAACCACTCAGCAGGGTACCAGTACTTGGAGTTCCATAAATCAGCTGCCACGTCATCTGGCACAGTCGCTTTGCCTGGCCTCATCTTTTTCAGAGCCGCTTCTGTCTCCTTCATAGTAATCTTGTGAACGGGACCATTAACGGAAGCCACAGAAGGGATGACCTGGTGAGGAAATTCCATAGTGGAAATGTCCTCAAAGCAATCACACCATCGCTTCAGCGCCTTTTTGTGGTCTGTCAGAAGATGGCCGCTCTCATCATTGATGCCAAAAAACTTCTCAATATCCTCGGTTTGGCGATGGCGGCTCTTAGCAAGTCGGTGCAAATACCGCTCGCCATCGCGCGATTCGAGCGTTGACATCTCCATAATGAGTGGTTTTTGCAACAGCCACGGCCTTCTTTGCAGCTTTCTTCGCTTCTTGGTACTTCCGCCAGTTATCGCCTGTCTTGTCGCTGAGAAACACGTGATAGAGCGACCTCTTCTCTCGAACTTTTGCTTTCACGTCGTCTGTCCACAGCCACGTCTGCTTTTCGACCTTGTGTCGTCCAGCCACCGTGATGCGGAGCTCCAACCTTGCAGCTTCACGTATCGCGTCGGCAGTCTTCTTCCAAGTTTCGTCGACAGTTGTGACTGTCGCTAACCGCACGCAGGAAATCACAGCTGCTTCCTTCTCTCTCATTCGCCACCACTTGATTATCGGTGCATCACGTCGCTCGACCTACTTCAGCCACGGATGGGCGATCTATAGGGTGCAGATCAGCGGTCGGTGCTGTAGGGCGACCGTCTCATATGGCACGACCTTCGCATTTGTGACAAGGTTTCGGTCGCGATCCTTCACAAGGAGGAAATCTATCTGACCATGAGCCTTGGACCTCCCACTACAGTATGAGATGAGGTGGGAGTCGCGTTTACGAAACACGGTATTCACTATGGTGAGGTTATACGATTCCGCATATTCAAGGATACGCTCACCATCGGCGTTACGCGACCCGTGACCGAATCCACCATGACAGCTGTACCCGTCTCTCGTCGCACCGACGTGCTCGTTAAGGTCACCAGCGACTATGATGACATCTTTCGACGGCACCTCTGCTGTCTCCTCATCAAGCAGGCTCCAAAACTCATCCTTGGTTTGATCGGAGCAGCCAGTCTGCGGAGCATACGCAGAGAAGAAGTGATAGAGTCACGATCTTCATTAATCGATCGTCAAAGCGTTCGACGCCTACAATCGAGTCACGAAATCGTTCGGAGACGATGACTCCAACTCCACTGGTGGTCCTGGGACTTCCACATAGAACGGCCTTGAAGCCTCGTCCTATGTCCCTTGACTTGCGGTAGGACCACCTCGTCTTCTGCACCGCACAGAAATCAACTCTTCTACGCTCCAGTGCTTCAACCAACTCGCACGAACGCCCGTCAACGTACCCACATTCAGCGTTGCCACGCGAGTCCTGCTTACGTTACGGGACTTTCGGACTAGCTCACTTACCCTCCGATGCCGTCCTCGCACGAGGGACCCTCGTATACTTCTCACACTCTCCGAGCTCTGCGAGTGCGCGTCGGTTCCCGCGGACGCCGTAGGACTATCTCGAAATACGTGAGCTGACATACACCATGTGATGTGACATGGGTCTTCGTAGGCCGGCCTGTCACAAGGACCTGTCGCCTGCATTCGAGCGTCCGTGCTTAGGTTACCTCACAGAGCGAGCAGCTTCCTGGCACCACGTAGAGGAACGGACATCGCCACCTTCATTGGACAGCTCTGACGCTCTGAGCGAAAGGAAACTGGGGAGTGTCGAGTACGATGAGGACCACGAGAGGCAGCTCATCAAACGATGCATAGCACGCGAGCACATAATAACGAGCAGCACAAGCAGCAAAGGGTTCTCACTTATTAGTCTTCCGAAAGCGGGCGCTTAAATTCGACTCGCACTTGGTTACTCAGCAGGTCCTCGCTCCAAGGATTTCCACGCGAGCACGCTGCCGCCTGAGGTTGCCGTGTCAGGCAGTTGGCGAATTCAAAAGCTTGAAATCACATAGCAGCATACCAGCAGTCAGACGGAATAGTGGCCGCACATAATAGTGGTAGACGATTGATCACATCTACATCTTGAAATTTTACAGGAGCACAAGGAGCATTCCGGTCATCCTGTAGCTCAGAGTGTTTCTTGTTCCTGTCCTTTCACGCAAGTCCCCAACTCTTGCTAGCAACTTTAATAAAGATAAGGAATAATAATAAACGTCAGCTTGAAAGACCATTCTATAATAAAGATATGGTTTTTCGAGCTGACGTTTATTTCTAGATTTCAAAAAAGGCCTGGGCAGCAATGAGGTGACGACAAAACTAAAGTATAAGACTGCAAACGAGTACGAGGCGTAAAACGTCTTAACACATTTGTTTATTTATTCCAACATCATCACATCTTCATTTTCCTGCGCACTGGCACGAATTTGAAAGCTCTTTAGCAGTTCTTCCGGCCTCAAAATTATGGATTTTAAAACATTTTACGTTTTTTGGACCCACTTCACGAAAAGACGAACTGAAATGGTCCCACTGCCCGCTAAAATATCTCCAAGGACGGAGTCCCCCCCCTTCACCCCTCCCCCTGTCATGAAAGCACTTCGCCTCTCAAAGCAGGAAATGAGTCGAGGGTGTAAGCTGCAATCAGAATGCGTCGCACGGAGGCAAACCGGGAGCTCTCCTTCGAAGGCGGAAGTAGTGCAGCAGCTACGTGGGGATTGTAATCCTTCATTAGTGCAGTTAGATGCCTACATCCCACAAAATCTCGCCATAAGTGAGCTGCTATTTTTCCACCCATCTTAAAGGATTAAGGTTAGTGTGAGCATTCCCATTGCTCAATATGCAACGCCTTCTACTTTTACGGCACTTCGCAATGGAGTTGAGATGGTGATGGGCAAGTCAGAGTTTCGCCATTTCCAGACAAGTCTGGTAGCAGTCCGCAGCCCAAGAGGGATGGAACGCTTGGATGGACTGAGTGGGACCAGGGCAAGAATCCTGATTAGGGGTGTGTGCAGCTGCTTGCATCTCCTTCTACCCCGAGCATGACATTAGCGACTAAATCTGTCGGTGATTGTTGAATTTCCCCTCAAATCTGCCTCTGACGTATGAATTTTCTGAGACGCATAAAATAGTAATTTTATTTAAATGGCCTCAAGAAAAAAATTTCGGAGGTTTCTAACGCGCAAGTTTTTGTTTCTCACCATAAATTCCACGATAGTCAGCAGAAGAAAGGATGCTATTGCGGCCCTAGATGAACCCTATAATAAAACACTTGAAAATGGCGGTTTTCTACACAGCTTAATGCCTACTCATCAGAATACAGCATTTAGAGTTTTAAACGGACGAAAAATGAAGTGCGACAAAGTGAGACAGCTGGAATGGCCAGAATTGTAAATCGATCTAAACTCTGGGTCAGTCATGTGAAGAAATGTGAGCGAAATCAACAGTGATGCTTGCACCAACGCTGTGACAAGAAACGAGGATCTGGCGCATTCGAAGGAGCGGAGCAGTCGAGCACATCGCAGCTCGATTTCGAGTTTGGCTGCGCCTAGGTCATTGAAGCCTGCAGTTCCTGCAGGATCGATTGATGAACCGATTGAGATTTGCCTGAGAACCCAGATGGAAACAGCGAAATGTGCCGCTGCGTGTGCTCTCGAAGCGCGTTCACAACTCTGCACAGAGTGGAATGCCTAACGCTTCCCTGTGTGCTAATTAACAGCTCTTTTATACGCCCAGTAGGTTTGGCATATGACCTCTACCTCCACTAGCGCGAAGAACGTGGCCACGCCACCGAAGACGAGCTTATCAAAACTTGACTACAACTGGAGCGACTCCAACCCTCTGACGTATTCCACCGTCCAGACGCGTACACCAGCCGTCCAGCGCAGCATTTTCGTTTCCATTATGCTGAGGCGAGTCACAACCTCCTTGGTTTCAGGCCAGCACTGTTGACAATGACTGATACACCTGGACTTAAAGGAAGCTGGTATCCACACCGAAAATAAAGTAGCGAGTAAACTGGAAGAGCATGAAGCGTGAGAGCGTCACGAAGGCCATCTACAATCTGTGCATGGCACGTTGTCGAATTGATTTTTCGCAGGTGACAAATAGCAGCAAATGTGAAGGGAACGCCTAATTGGTCTTCCTTGGGATAAAGACTAACGCTTTCCCTCTGTGAGGCGCGTTCCAAATGTTCCCTGGAGTGAACTTCGTACTCGTACGATCTTATTCGTGGCAATATCACAACTAAAGTTGATGATTTCATTTCATTTACTCCTGCCAATTCAGTTATTAACTATATATAAAGAACGAACTAAAGGTGCGGTTTTCACAAAGTAGAACTGAAAACGGAAACAGCAGCAAAAAGTGAAAAAAAATCACACTAGTGATTCAACTGATACACGCATTAGTCCGAGCGAAATCTAGTATTCAGTGAAGTATTAAATATTAGAATAGGATGAATATTTCTCTTTTAGTAGGAGACAGAGTCTGACGGGTGGAGTTTTTCAATTCGAATTTCAATATACTGTTGAAGGATAGTTGAAGAAAAGGACAAAGTGTGAAGGAAAGCATTAATCGAGCCCGTAGGGGTGGTGTACGCATTCCACTTCTACGGATAACTGTGGATACGATTTGAATAGTTATTTGACCTATACAATGGCTTGAAGTGGCTAGCCTAGCTATCGTTACTACTACCAGTTGTGGCACCATATCTACTTTTTTCTTTGTAAACGAGACTTGTATGCATGTAGTAGCACAGAGAGCAGACATTGGCTACTTTTAGAAGAAAGGCGGCACAAAGACTTGTCTGTTTCTATGGCTGCCATGTAAAAATCCTTCTTCGTTCGGCGCTTCTTGAACACCGACAAATTTCGATCGTACGAAATCAATGAAATGCTCACTCATGAACGACGAGGACACTACCAAGGAAAGACGCGAAGACCCTGACCAAACTTCTGCAATCGGCCTGCTGAATCCGGTCGGCAACAGTGCTCCAAGCCAAGACTGCGTGCGAAGAACAACGCTCTGAGGTCACGCTTGAAGGGCGCAGGCTTGGCAATTGTGAGCGTCTTATGTGGCAGGAGCCTTCCAAACGAGCATCCAACTAGTGGAATTCCCCCTGGAATTGACTTTTTCATATGAAGTGTTCCCAGAAAGCTGAAGAGTCCGCATATGAGATGAAGCGTGCTTTCTATGAAAAGCGAGTGCCAGAATGCGATCCCACCTAGTGGATACCAAGAATCTGAGGTCACACTTGATGGGGCTCTGCAGACTTTTACTCGACAAGCCAGAGGAATCGGAAGACCATGGAATACTCAGTGTCGAAGGCTTCTGCTAGAGTTCCTTCGCAGTTATTAGGTACGAAAATTGCAAAAAGTGGATGCACGTTTGCTCCTGAAGAGAGCAACGGTAGCGTTGCCCTGCTAGTGTGGAGTGGATATCAGAGCTACATTAGGAAGCGTGAAAAGTTTCTTGGGAGATTCGCACGCAGCTCAACAACAAGAACTCAAGAAGCAAACACATCGTGCTCGTGTTCTGTTGGCAACGTCTTTTTCAGTTGAACATTTTCAAGAAAAAAGTCGTAGTATTAGAACAACATGATCATGATTTATAGCGATTACGTTTATGGTAGGATGTCGAAAGAAAGCAATACTATGTATTACTACGAGGAGTTTAATCCATGGCCGAAAATATGTCTAGGACTTTACTTTGACATCCAATGCAAGGGAGTTTTCAAATTGGCGGGACTCGTGCAGTATTCAATGAACAAGGGCAGTTATTTTTTTTTTTGACCAATGGCTAAACGTCATCCAAAAAGAATTGCAGCGCCCTCAGTTCTTTGATGACGACGATTTTCCACTGTCTAACGAGGCTCGGATTCCCGCTGCAATTGCTTTAACGGGTTCGAAGTAATCGCTATGACTTCGGCAACAAAGTGGGCTGTCCAAAAGGCATTCGGAAGGAATAATTTTGGCAAACCTACGGGTGCTAGGGTGACAAACTCTACAAAGATAGCCATACGAAAAAATCCAGAGAATTCAAATAATTTAAACTCGCTGATTACTAATTATGTAGCTATGCATCGATATGTATCCTTGGAATACATATACCTGAACTGGCAAGGGACAGTATGAGGTGCGCAGTTGCCGCAGCCGGCACGACGCCTGGTATCATCGGCACTTAGAATCGATCAGATATTGGCTTCGTGTCCAGGTCAGCTAACCCTCTAATCCCCTCTTGCGCCTCATCCGTTCTCTTGATCGATGATCCAAATAGAACCAGAGATGTCACGGAAGTTTGAAACGATGTTGGCCACTGCAGGCCATCTTGTAGCCCATTTTGTTTTCTTTTTTGAACCACTCGAATTGACTCCTTGATTTGAAATGATGGGCGCAGCACACTGCAGTCCTAAAGTGATTAGTGAACCTTTATCCGTTGAGCATGCCTAACCGTTTCCATGTCCAAAACCAGCTTTTCCTTTCCTACAGGGTTTACGATGTTGACACGTTTTGAGCTATAAGCTTATTGCCAACACGAAGACAGTTTCAGCCAAATACGAGAAAACGATCTGAAAAATGGTGCCGAGTTCTGGGCGAAGGAGGGCTGCCATTGTGCTGATTCGACACATAACGTCGCCTAAAGTGCTGCTAATTTGTGAGCTCCTCCCACCAATGCGCCACACTATGTGGGAACGGAAGACGAGGGAAGAAGGACAAGTGGTGGTTTGGTGCACTACCCGTTTGGTATCCCCTATCCGATCTTATTATTCTTCCCGTGCCAAAGCCCGCATTAGAGACACAGGCCATACGAATGCGCGCAGAAATCGGAAATCAGGAGGACACTGCTCGGAGTAGCACGGTTCAGCGATTCACGCAAGTGAGAGAAGTCCTAAGGAGCTCAATGCTTCGTCGACGTTCAAAAATCAGAGAAGCTTTCGCATAGACCAAGTCGTCGAAAATTAGGTGGGCCGACCGGGTAATGGGTTTCACGGACACCCGCTGGACAAGAGCCGTCACCGACTGGATTCCGCGGGATGTCACGAGAACACCAAGCCGCCACCAACGTCATGGATAGATTATGGGACTTTTCCTGTCCATCGAGTAAGGAGGATCTACTGAAGCACTCTAGAATGTGCGTGTATTGTAGTTTCGATACCCATTTCAGAGTCTTAAAAAGAAGATTGGAAGCGAATGGGAGACTGATGTCGAAGATTACCTCCGAGAGATCACAGGAAAGTACAGAATATGGACCTCATAGATACGTATTACTCATACATATATTCAGATATGACGGAGAGGAGAAAAGATTTTACAAACAGATGCTCCAGACTTTGACAGACGTGCAAGCCGTTGCCGAATGAGCACGACGCTCTCTTTTAACGCTACGAAAAGGTGCCATTTCTGAATCAGATCTTCACAGCGACAAAAAGTGAAGGTTTTCCGACATCAGGTACAAAACTAGGCAGTCGGAAAAAGTGGATATCGAAAGCATTTCGAAGAAGAACAAACATGGCAGCGATGACCGTTCGACGATCCTCGGTTGAAACCTGCTGTTTGCCATTGCCATGGAATAGAGCTGGAGCGTGGCTCTTATACCAGAACGTCCTCTTGCGGCCGCACGTTTAAAGTACAGTTTTCAGTAGCAAATGTGAAGACACTCACCGGCACGACACCGCATCCACTCCTCTTTGAAAACTCATTCTCCACAAGATAGGCACCTTAGACATCCATACCCGGCATACCCACCGCGCTCCATAGGTCGTCCCAAAGCTTCCACTATGTATCGCGTTCAACCTATGGCCGCAAGGCCTCGGCGCATAATTTCACAGTTCTGATGTCTGCGGTTTAACGTTCACGAATGCTCTTTGCAGACGCCTCGCCACTTTGTGTTCTAACAAAGTGGTCGTTAGCGCAGCAGTAATTGTAGCGCGACAAAAATTTATCCCCGCTCACACGACGTTCAGTGCAGTTCTAAGCGCGGTAGCAGCTGCGAATCGGCACGTCAAAACGCTCAGAGACCCACAAACACACAGAGCAAGATATGCATCTGCCGACGTTCGGCCGGATACAAATGCAGCTTGGCGAAGGGAGGACCGAATCCCGAGAGAAGCAAAGCAGGATGCAGGCTTCCCTCAAGGCCGTCTACTAAAACCATTCCATCGATGAATCACACGGTTTTCTATAATTGAAGCGACTGGAAAATTTTATCGATGTAGTCGTCATCCAACGCAAGGGAGAAAAAAGCATGTCACCTTCGATTCCACTGGACAGATTCTGAAAAAGGCAGGCATAGTTGGACCGGTAGTACCACTGGGACAACATACTGCTCTCAGTCATAGAAATCGCTGTGCGAATTGAACGGGAGCAGATAGTTGCTGGTGGATTGGCACTCGTGGACGATGCCGTTTAGTAGACAGTGCAAAAAATAAAAAATTCGAGCCATCTCCACACCTTTGAAGTCGAGAAAACGGTAGAGACAAACTATGAAATTTACCGGTCATCAAATTCTAAAATAAATACATCCACTTACCAACCTCATCGGCACAGAAGTGAGTGTCGCGGTAAATATCGGTAACAGGTATCAATATGAGAGAAAATGGGAACTGCTATAGAAGCTCGCTCAGGTTAAGACGATGCAAAAGGGCAAACGTAGGGAAGGAGGAAGTCATGAACTGATGGGTGCGTCGAGAAATCCGGTGGAGGTTGCCTAGCAAGAGGAAAAAGGACGGCTAGCCGAGGGACTACGGTGAGCAGTTGAAGCGAAACAGAAGCACAAAATATGGCTTCGTGGAGAGCACGTTGAATTAATTCGGAGATCTCAAACATCGAAAAACACAAATGGGGGTCGGTCCCGAGCTTCAAAACAAAAACGTCCCCAGAACGCCGCGTTGTGGTGGCTGTGCAGCTGCTGCTCCAGAAGTCGTGTTCAACATGCAGCCAGCGCATGCAGAATTAATGGAACGCGTCTGTAGATTTATGTGCTGTCCGGAGAGCGGTGAAGTTACAATCTTGCGGCTGGCGCATCCGATGACATTACTGTCACGATGTTTTCCAAGCCATAACTCCTTTCACTGCGGAACATACGGAGGCTGCGCATCTGTAGCACATTAGGGATCTGATGCGAGATGTGTGGCGATCTTATTGGCTTCATTTCCGAAAGCTTTCGCTACAAAAAGAAACACATGGCGAAATCCGAGATGCAACGGCCAGCGTTTGGAAGCTCATGAATGTGCAGAAAATTACGGTTTTTAGTGACCTACCAACAGCTGAGCTTTTCAATATAGGATGTCAAAATGACCCTACGAAATGGAGAAGTGTATAGACAGGTGTAAGGAAGCATTTCCAAGGTGAAAGTCATTATTTTCAACGATGTGCTGGAGGATTTCAGACAAAAACAAAAATGTTACCCAGCCAGAGGTGTAGTTTAAAAGACGATGAGAGAAAACACTAAAAATATTGAAAGCAAATCGATGACTGTGCTTCGACAACGTTTTGTTTCATTACCACCCTTATTTGTAGTGAAGTGTCTCCATCTCTTGTTTTTGAGCACTTCGATGTTTGTTCTCTGGAATGAAGCGCTCATTCTTGTTAAAAGGAACAATCTGGAAAGGTCTAAGGAAAACCGTGGTATAGGGAGTTTTAAAGCAGAATATCCGATTAATTACTGACAACTGATCCCAGTGGCATATCGAAGAACAGCTCCCTCTTGGTGGGAGTGATCTCCGCCTTCCATAATGCTAATGTGGTGTTCTCATCAGATTTACCAGCTCTTGTTAAATGCTGTAGTGCTTTGGGCTGGAGAGATTCCCGAGGTCAGAAGATAACGAGGACCACCAGAATTTTTAAAGAATAAGGAAGATTAGTAGATCCAGAAGGCGCTGAGGGGAAGAAACGCGTATTGGTAACTAACGGTATCGACACGCGAGTACTGCCAAAGGCTGAACTTCAGCGTAAGACAAGGAATTGGGAAAATTATAGATTCTACATGTTTGGGAGCATCCTGGAAGAAGTTAGTTCATCATCCAAATCCATAACACTGGAGCTCAAAGGCGGCAGCGATTGTGTCTTGGAACTGCCTACATGTGTAGCTGGCAGCGATTAGTGAACACGAAACTGGAGCCCGTAGACAACTTCGTTGTTTACAGCGCAACTGTGAATATGTGCAGCTAAAATTCTCAGGGAAACAATCAGGAAAACCGGGTCCACCCTCGAAGTAATGACAACGCAAGAGGGCTTGCAAGACACACCGATAAGAACGCTGCATCATTCGTGGGAAGCCTTGCGGTCAAACATCTACACGAATTCGAAGAAGCGGGAGACACCGGGCGTCACATTTCACAGAGGGAAAGTGAATACCGACCTTCTCTGCAACGCAACAGGAAAAGTTCTTCCGGATGTAGAAAGTGAATTTACTTTGGAAGAGGAAGAAGACAGAAAGAAGATAAACCTAACATTTGTGACCTTCGTGATCATGTTTTACCACTTACCGGTTAGTCGACGAGTAGCTCGAAGCAGGCCGAGGGTAATAATCTTAGTGGTTACTCTTTCAGGAGAACACGAGCTGTTATACAGGAGAGGGTAGCGCTCATGTTTCAATAAGAATTTCGGATATCCTCGAGCCCCAATCCCATTGTTACGTAGTAGTATATCCTTGAATCGTAAAAACACTGCCAGCAGCCAAAAAATCAGCGAAACTTTGTACCCGAAGTAAGAAAATGGTCCGCGGTACAAAGCGAATGTTGGGCAATCGTCTCTCCAGAATCTAGACGAAACGCGCAAGCAAAATCTTCTGCGTGTAGCACACCTTTCCAATACTATTCACCAATAAGGAAGACACATTCCAAAAATTCATCGATTACAGAAGTCTGACCATAAGATCTCACGCCCATGGAAACCTAGCTTTAGCCAGCTATCAGGAGGTAGATGCTAGTTCTGAAAGTTCTTATAGAATTGAAACAACCAAGAGAGGAGATATAGTGAGAAGAATGTGGAGCTCAAATTCGTCATAATTCTTGGACTAATATAGCAGTTTCTTATGGCCTACAAAGACATGGCTACATACGTTCACATGATGCAAACTGACCGCAATCGCTTCAACAACACATCTTAAATCTGCAGCACAGTTAGTTAGGTGCTAGTGCAGCCGCTATAAACAAATCAAACAATCTCCATGTAGCTCCAAGAAATCAAAATTACAGTTAAAATCACAGCGAAGTCAGTGCTGTTCCTAACCATTGGAAAAGTGATATTAATGGAAAATGTGCCCATGGCTACTGTAAAAGTCAGGAAGTAGCAACTCTTTTACATCGCCTCTAAATTGTACTTTTTTAGATATACATTGCATTGTAAATATAACGAAAACAAATTTTGAGCAAAGAGTTTGAGCAAGGAGCTTAAAAAGCGTCTATATGTTTGAAGAAAGATCACTAGAAAAGGGTGAGAAGTGAGTCTCCCTATTCCCACTGGTGCCGTTCCTTTTAAACCTCATTTCAGACACATATGACATCCTTATCTTTATCTTTATTGGGACATGTGATACTATGCACATGCAACTGCGACCGACAGGGGTACATGGCGATCGAGACTCCAAGACACACAACAACCTTGTGAAAAGGGTTTGAAAGAGTTTGAACGAGTCCAAAACTATTCCAATTAATATAAAAACAACGGTGATGGGACAACTAAGATCTAGACTGAAGAGGGGAAAGGAAATAGTGCTGTCCTTGCCTCAGAGCAGAATGCGGGAAACTATGAACTATGATTGTTTCAAAAACTATTTGCAATGGTTTTCAAAGCCGAAAGTTTAGAAGGTATCTGGAAACGCCTGCACAACTTGACGTATTAGCTCCCCACCCTGCAGATGAAGTAGTTTGAACTAACTGAAGCCCTAGCCCTAGAAAGAAGCACTTTAAGTTTAGTTCCTCTACTAATGGACGGCCTGACTGGAAAGAATTGCTGTGGTTCAACGTATATTAGCCCAACCAACTATTTTACCTTCAATTATTGCTGTCATTAACTACGAAATATTCAAATACATGTAGCCCAAAAATAAATTGTCGCTTGACTGAATTGAAGGTCATTACATTTCCCAAAGCATTTCTGTGGGCCTTTCATTCTCCGTTTTTGAATAATCAGCACCCAGCGTATAGATTCAAGCTCAAACCACCCGCTTAACGAACACGAATTGTACGAAACACATGAAGCGAGCAAGAGCAAGCGAATTCCGAGTACGTAAACAATCTTCCATGTGCAAATGAAGTCTTCGATTTCGTCGAAGACGGGTCCGGTTGGGAATTTGACTCCGGAACTCCGGTGATGGCAGGGAATAGGTTTAGCAGACCGCGTGTGGCGGTGTGAGCGAGGCGAAGAATAGGATTAGAAGAGGAATGGCGGAATACGGCTGCGAATAGAATAGCGGGGAGACTGAAGTTATTAGGCGCATCGCCGCCGTCGCCGCCGCTACCCCCAGTCGAGCTTTTCTTCTCCCCACTTATTACGCGACATCGAAGAGGATCAATATGAGGGCGTCTACCACCGAAGGCCTGGCCGAGCCTTCAAAAATCGCTCCCATGTCACCCACACTCGGCAATCACTCAAACGAGCTCCGTCGCTGAGCACCGCTGGGAAGGCGGAGGCGGGCTGCTTCGAAATGCCTTCCGATCTACAACGGGATGTTCCCTCTGACGAAACCGCTCGGCTCTACTCTCATCTATTAGGTTGCCCCATAAGTCTTCGCCGTTTTTTCAACGATTCTGTGCAGATTTCGACGGCGGTTTCTTGCACAGCGCTGCATAGCTTTCGAAAGAGAATGATTTTCTCTATCCGAATGTGTATCTTTTTTCATCATGAACTTTGTCAATTTTCAGGTCGTTAAAGTGAAAATGAAAAATTGGAAAAGTAGCCATTTGCGCACTTGTTCTCTCCGCTTAGGTTTGTAATTTTTTACACAGTTTTTTATAGCACTTGGAAGACAATGTTCGGTACTACAAGAATATGTGTCAGTGCTATTTGCTCATTTGTCCTTTATTGATTTTTAGGCCATCAAATTGGGACGTCCGAAGGAGGATGGTTATTTTTGCCGACGGCTCCTGCTCTGTGGTTGGACTTTTTGGGTTGGTGTTATATGTCATTCGAAAGAAAATGTCTTGCTCTATAAGAACTTGTGTCACGTTTATTGATTTCTATTGAATATCAACAAAATGCCAAAAAGAGAAAAATCGTCTTCACCAACAACTCCTTCTCCTTCTTCAGTTGTTGATATTCGACAGAAATCAGCGTGAGCCAATAAAGGCGACACAAATTCTTACTGAACAAGACATCTTCTTCCAAACGACATGTAGCACCAAGCAAAAAAGTTCAACCACAGAACCGGAGTTTTGGTAAAAATTCGGACGGGAAAGTCGGAATTCCCGATTTGGTGACCTAAAAATCCATAAGGGACAAATAAGCAAAGAGCACTAACACATATTCTTGCAGTACAGAACATTGTCTTCCAAGTGCTATAAAAAACTTCGCAAAAAATTACAAACCTAAGTGGAGAGAACAACTGCGCAAATGGCGACTTTTTCACTTTTTCACTTTTCACTTCAACGACCTAAAAATTGACAAATTTCATGATGAAAAAAGAAACGCAATACACGTTCTGATAGAGCAAATCATTCTCTTTCGAAAGCTATGCAGCGCTATGCAAGAGACCGCCGGCGAAATCTGCACAGAATCGTTGAAAAAAACGGCGAAGACTTATGGGACAACCTAATAGATCTAAAATGCAGACCTGTGGGAGGCCAGCAAATCCATGGTGATGGCTTCCTGCGATGGAATTCCGACTCCTCAAAAGAAAGAAATGCCTATAGTGCATGAATCTTCTCGATTCCTCGAATTAAGACCTTCCTTAACAAAGGTTAGTAGTCCGGCGCCGCTTCTTTGGCCTGTTAACGAGAGATGTCATAAGTCCGGCAACGGTGGTGTGATGAGTTCCGTTGCTACCTATTAGGTTGTTGCATATGAAATTGCTGATTTTGCTACCTCAAATTCTGGTCGATTTTTTGTGGCTACGAATGTTCCCATTCTAGGCATTGTATATAGTTTCTGAAAGCGCAGGGGCTCGTCTTTCTTGCCATTTATAGCCCTGTGAGATAATTGCCTCTTGCAGAGTTTCGACGTCTGTCTTACGGTATGAATCAATGTAATATTCGGGTGCTCTACTTACACATATGAATGGAGAAGTGGACACAACGCCGCGTCCGCATCAGGGGTGCACACGAAATTCTGGGCGTTAAATTTTCTTAACGAAATTTTTTAACGAAAAATTTTCGTTAAATTTCCGGTAAATCGTTAAATTTCGTTAAAAAATGCATTTAGCTGTAAACCATTATTTCAAGTGAAAAAAAGGAAAACCTTATACGTTTCAACTTTAAGAGGTCAACAGCTAATGTTCAAGGAATGGAGTGTAACACTGCAACGTAAAATAAACAAATCATCATCAACAAACATAGAAAAATAAACAAGCCTTCAGCAACAAACTATCTACAAGGCGTAGAATAAGAACAACTATGGAATTACCATTCAAGGCAAGATGATCATCGGTAAGGCATCCTGAAATGTGCGATCAGGCAGGTACCCGGAGTTCCATCCTTTCCTAGTTCTTTTGTTAGACTGTTCTACGAACACGTGCAATCTCCGTACAGGCACCAGCCCATTAAGTACAGAAAGAATTAATAAAAATACAGTAAAAACCCCTTCAGTGGAATGTTAACACGTTGACGAACGCACAATTTTCGAGTGCCTAGTGCGTGGAACCAATCATATTTTTGCAACATCGGGACAGTGATACGACATCGTATCATATTTTGAGATGAACAGCGCCAGGTGAGAATAGGCATATCTTATGAGGTTAGACCAGTATCTTTGTGAATTCGTTGACCTGCTGGAGACTCGGCGAAGAAATTTCTAGCTCCAAAGTACATTAAAGGATAAGGATACAGGATGGCGACACTCAATCCCTACTGGGATCCGCCGTTCATTCTACTTCTACGGGATACCCTGGAGACATTGGCTTGCGGTGGCCAGCTGATGAAGAAATAAGCGCTCTGTCATTCCCAGGCAAGTTCGGTACCAATCCACCGACTCCAGAGGGATCGAAAGCTTGGTTGGCCTGGGCGGGAAATCCCGAAGAAGGATCAGCAACCTGGTATAGGGTGCACGCGACAGCCAGCACCTCCTCCGACTGCGCTACACGTGCCCCCAAAATGTATTATTTCCAATAATTCAAAACGAATTGAATTGATAACAACATCAAAACATTCTTGTTGATTTCAATAGCTTTCCAGGAAAAGTCCTAATCGGGAGGATGAGACCTGCAACATTAGAGAATAAAGGATAAAGGATAAAGGACGGCGTTAGTCAATCCCTTCTGGGATGCGCCAGCGCATTCTACTTCTACGGGATGTCGTGGAGACGACATGAATGCGTATTTGGCCATACAATGACTTGCGGTGGCCAGCCGATGAACAAGTCAGCGCTTTATCCTTCCCAGACAAGTCTGGTACCAATTCACCGACCCCGGAGGGATGGAAGGCTTGGTTGGCCTGAGCGGGAAATCCGAACCAGGAACCTGGTATCGGGTGCACGCGGCAGTCGCGCCTCCTCCAACTGCGCTACACGCGCCCACATTAGAGAATACTGTGGGTAAATGTGATAAACTCACTGAGAAAAAAGTCCGTTAAAAATTCCGTTAAATTCCTAAAAATTTCCGTCAAGTCGTTAAGCCAGATTTTATCGAAAAATGCCGTTAATTCGTTAAATTCGTTAAATCGTTAACCGTTAAATGTGCACCTCTGGTCCTCATCTCGTAACATCAACGCCGCATTTGGGAGGATTTCGCTAAGGAATGCACTTTTCCCCAATGGATCAAAAGGTTTCGATTTGGAGGGGAAAGTCTCGAAGATGAAGACCGAGGAAGGCCGCCATCACTTGTTAATGACGACTAACTCAAAGCCCAGTGGAAGCGGATCCGAGTCCAACTGTGAGAGAGCCAACACAGCATTTCGGCGTTGACGACAGCACTATCAGCCGCCACTTGAATGCGATCGGAAGAGTAAAGAAATTGGGTAAATGGATCCCGCACGAACTGACCGTCGGGCAGCTGCTGAAGCGCCACGACGCCTATGTTTCGTTAAGGCCGCGCTACTTGAGAGAGCTTTTTTGGACAGGATCAACGTGACATTCGACGAGGAATGGATCCCTTTCGACATCGCCGTCGTCGCTCTTCACAATGGATGGACAAGAATGAGATTCCCAAGAAGATGCCGAAACCAAGTCTCCATCCAAAGAAGAACATGATGACCGTAGGGTGGACAATAGCTGGTATAGTCCATTGCAAGTTCTTGAAGACTGAAGAGGCTATCACAGCGGAGAAGTACTGTGCTGAAATTGAAGTGATGCATCAGAAGTTGATTGAAGAACAGCTGGCTCTGGTCAACCGAAGAGGCATAATCCTCATAATCCTGGTAGCAAAATGACGCACGCTTCAGAAATTGTTGTCCAGAAACTGGATGAATCGGGACACGAAGCTCTGCCACATCCAGCATATTCACCAGATCTGTTTCCTACCGACTATCAATTTTCACAAGCAGAACGTCGTGTGAAGGATAAAAAATTCAGCAACCAAGTTGATGTCGAAAATGAATTCTTATGTTTTATTATTTCTCGTAATTCCGATTTTTGCAAAGATGGAATGTCTATGCTATTGTCGCGTCGGTAAAAGCGTATTAATGGTAACGGTGCTTATTTCGATTAATAAATTTGCTCCCAAGCGAAGTTATAATCCGTCAAAGTTTTCAGTCAAAGTCAGCCATTTCAAAGGCACCCTAATACATAGCTCATAAGGGAGATACCAGGTGACCATAGCACTTTGAGATTTTTTTAAACGAATTTGTTAGTTACTAAGCAAAGAAATTCCTTGAATTCTCCCTAAAGCATTTAAGCCCTACACCACCTCTTGCGATCGAAGTGGGAAGCCACTTGCAGAAACTGACAATCAACTGTTCCAGAAAGAAGTGTAGCGAATTAGAAACTATTCTTCTGCATGTGGCATCTAACTTCGATCGCTGAAGGTGGACCGCTTAAGTGTTTGAGGAGGCAGTTAAGGGACTTCTTGGTAAGAAACAAAAAATTCTCTCCTCGTATGTAAGTATGGCCTTCGTTATTCCTGCAGTACCAGCAGTTTGTTGGAGAACTGGAGCGTCACCTTACTTGGAGGCGCGTAAAGCTCGATGTAGGCGACCTTCGTGAAAAATGTCTTCCAAAAACAAAAAACAAAAACATTTTTTAGGGTGCGTGATGGTTCCTGGTTTCGGACTATCCCAACAAATCTATCTGACGTGGCGACATTTTTCATCCCACCATATATAATCAAGCAATATACCGGTCAAACAGCGACTGTTGCGATATAACCACATGGGATAATGGAAGTGAAGATCAACAAACTACCGACTGCTGGGATGATTCCATACATTATGACCATTAACGCGCGGATTTGTCATTATACAATGATGCGATCGAGAAGGAAAGAACTATATTGGCTCTCCTCGAGCGCACCTACGAGTGCAAATAAATAAATAAATAAATAAATAATAAAAACACGACAACAATGACCGTTCTGGTCACCAAGCACAGACGAGACGATGGCCATCTTTCGAGTTCAACAATGATGCGCATAAACGAACGGAACGCCACTGGTCTTGACAGTTACATCGGCGAAGAGACATCAGGTGGAGCACTCGTTCTACTTAATTTGCTCAAAAAGACAATGAAACACCGAAGACTGGATTGCATTATAGATAAGGTGCGGTGGTCCACTCATCGACTGCTTGTGGAACCTTGTGTGATGCTAGCAGCTAGAACCACCTAGAAGCGGGAAAGTTTCAGTGTCGCTGGTCTCGCATCAATGTAAAGGAAAGCTTCTATGGGATTCTGAACGAATATGCTTATATCTCCACTGAGCTCCGCATTCTTCTATATTCTGTCGTTGCTTCTTACGGTTTGAACGTGCTTGGGTGGTGAAATCCAGGACCACTTCCTTAGAGGTGGGCCTTAACAGGGACAGCAAAAGAGTTGTGTTTAAAGTTTCACCCCAATACATAGCTGATAACCTCCTTTTTTAATAGAAGAATTTTTTTCCTTCTCTAAGTATCAAAAAGGGACGTTTGAAAAACCACCCGGCATTGGCTTAACAAGTAGCTCCATTGAATTCTTAGAATCTGAGAAACTTCATAAAGGTTGAAGACCGTTCTTCTCTAGCATTGCAACAACCATGAAATGCCTTCTCCAGAATCTAGACCAGCAATTCCAGTAGACGTCAAAATCAAGCATTCATCAGACCCCGTCGTGTTACTACGATGCACGAAAACAATAACAGCCGCGAAAATTTCACAGATCTCATTCCGAGATGAGAAAAAATTATTTTTGTTTCATAGCATTTTACGTGAACAGCTACGTTTACACTCTTGTGATGTATTGAATTGTCACTGGGCAGAGACGACAAACCAAATATGGAGTGTAAAAGTGGCGTAAGGCTAAGTCCTTCTCCTCTGCGATGCATTTGGACCAGCTGCGCTCGTTCCTTCACTCTTGCTTCACGTTTCTATAACTTCTTTATACTTCAGCTCCTAATCACACCAGACTGCATGCTAAACAGGAACAGCGGCCATGCGCTTGTATTCCTCGCGTCAAAGGGTGAGAATCAGGCTCTCCTCATTTTATTTTGACCTCCGCTCATTTGAGAGCAAGGCGCCGAAGCTGAAAAATGTCGTGAGATTTCGGAATCTCACGACATTATGGTAACGTCGGCTTTTTCTCACAGAGGTGCTTATAGTTTCTGCCACAGTACGACGGCCGTTCTGCCACTGCCGGGTTGAAAAATTCCAATCTTTAGAAGAAAAATTTCTTCTAGTCTTTAGATCTTTAAAATTCCATAATTTCAGTCTTTTGAGTCAGGAGGGAAGTTTCCGTCTTCCGTTTCGAAGTTAATGATTTTAATGTTTCCGCCCTGTCTAAGACTGTTTATTCCAGGCGACATGTAAAGTGTTTTGATACCTTTACGCAGCTTAAAGGGCTATAAGAACATACGCGAAGTGCCCAGAAAGTTGAAGAGGTTAAATCGCCTCTCAAAACATCCAAAAATAGGGATTTTGCGTAATTGTTTCTTAGCGAAGCTATATCCAGAATTAAGTGGAAATTCAGTTATTAGTTATTCAGGAGCTATTTAAATTGGAGATAAACATCCTAAAAACTCACTGGTGAAATACTGACAGGAAGCGTTCTGAATGAGTCAAAACCTTAAAGAGCTCCTTTTAATTAAGCAATTGTCCAGAGCAACCGCTAAAGCCAATGAGGCTCCTTCAATTTAGTGCAAGCCTTGTGGTTTTGTCCACGCTGATCTACTTACTACAGAAAGAAAAGAAAAAAAGTCCACGTAATCTGTAGTGATATGGCATGATATGGCACCAAAAAGGAACGAACAACTTCTAAAAGCGAGTGATTGTGCCCATCTACAGGGCGCTGGCCATGTGCTGCTGGAAGGCATCGCGAAAATTTTGAGAAGAAAATGGCCTTCTTGTTCTGGCACAGAACTTCGAGGTAATTATCGTACATATGATAATTTTCAGTAATTGATGTCCTATTGCGGGAACAGTTCATGCAGTGTGAAAGCAGAAAGTAATGGATAGAATGCTCCAAGCAAGTGACGATCAGCAGGGGAGAAGGAAACTACATATTTACGATGAACTGTTGCGGAATTGCTGAGCACCGGCAGATAAGTGATTCCTGCATAATCGAGCGGCAACAATAAAAATAGAGCAACTGTATACTCATCCGCAGAAGACCCTTGGTTCTGGAAATTAAAGTTTAACCTAACTCTGTATAATCTGCACACACGTCGCTTACAAAGCAATATTTTTTCCGGATTTCTGCGCAAGCTTGCAGAGGAGAGCTTTCACGTAGAAAAGGATGTCAGGACAGCTCTAACTTAACATATGTAATTTCCCGCGAACACAAGATCGTTATAAATAGCTTTTTAGGCGTTTTTCAGCAGAGACACGGGGGTAATGTTTTTAGGAATTAGAAGTGGAAAACAGTGGAAACTTCCGGGTCGACCTATAGCAATCGGGCATCACTCCCACAGCAATTTTTTGGGATATCGAATATGTAATAAAATGAATTCACAAGGCACTCCATTATGGTAAATCAGGACCTGGAGTGATGCCGATCAGCTCAAGAATTCGCAACAATAACGGCAGTAGGCTAACGGATAAACAAGGCGAAGCGTGCGTGAGTTGAAAGTGACTTTCCTTCTTCACATAACGAGGTGTCGGACGTCCAGGCGTCACATTAAATCACGCGACGTGGTGCTTGAAATGGCGAAAACACTGATTTCATAGAGAACAATTCAATCCGCGGCACTCGACTGGCTAGAAAATCAGACGGCACCTCTGAAAGTCAAAATGCTGCAGCAGCAAGGAGTACGTTCTCGGGATGACGTCGATAAGGACAGAGGGTGCAGCGAGAGTTGTGTAAAGCGACCAACATCGTTCGCACGATGAGAACAGCGAAGGGAGGACGACCGACAAAAAGAAGAATGAGGCTTGAGCTCGAAGGACAGATGAGTTCGACTGCGCGAGCTCGCTTAGATGCTAAGCCTTGCTGCCGACGACTAGTGTCGCCACAAACATGAGCTGCCGTTTCCTGTGCGGCATTCGGTAGGGAATGGAAAGCTGGATATCAGACGCTTTTTGGTACCGCCGGAAAGCCATCACGAATCGAAGCATACACAGTCGAACCGAATACCGCTTGGACCCCGTCCTGGCGAGAGCTCGGAGTTCTTCATGGTGCCTCAGTCGGAACAAGCCCTTTCCACGAACTCGGACTACTCTACGTGGACAGATGAGGGAAATACTACACAAATCCCGGGTGAACACAATCATCGACAACAGCATTCAACGCAACAAGGCTAACAATGCGAGAGGCCTACGGCGCAGTTGTTGGTGCCTGCCAGTTCCAATTATTATTCCTTGACAGCCATTCGAACGAAGCAGGGTTAACTCTTTTGTCTTTCCATGCAGTTCAATATACAAGTAACGTTCGCTCAGTTTCAGAAACCTTTCGGACGCAGGTGAGTTAAGTCTGTTCGTCTTAGGACTTGCCACCGCTTTTGGGTGCCTAAAAAGTCGATAAAACAATTGATCCAGCCGTTACTCTTGAGCGTATTCGTTATTAAGGGGAGCGAGGGAGGCACGCGAAGAAGACGCTGCTTCAGACGTATCGTACACTCCGAATCAAGGGCTCGGAATATAGACGAGCGCCGTCATGCCTAAAGCGCCTCGCCTCTCCTGAAATCGCCTGAAGAAATTCTCTCAGATAATTCTTCTGCGAGATCAGCGACCAGCCGACTGCCAAACGTATGGCACCCTAAAAAATCGTTTGGATAGAAATTTTTAAGTTCCGTTGACCACTGAACTCCTGAGTTTCTCTCACCTTTTTCAGACCGTCCACAATGAAAGGTTACGACCAGGTTTGCCCTAGTGCGTGTCTCATCTGCTACGAAGCTATAAGGCGCAGAGAACTCATGAATTCCTCCCTGTTCTTTGCTCTCTTTTCCGTTTATGGTTTCTTTTTTGTGGTTGCCTAATTTCTTATTCAAGATACATCCCATCTGAGTGATATGTTGCTCAAGAATTGAAGGCTTGTCTTTTTTTTTTCTTAACATTCTTTACTGAGTCACTATGCCTGTTTTCTTTTCTTTTTTTGTTTTCCTCTGATGATAGCGGCTGTCAGGAGCCTAAGTACGGAGAAGCCCGAGGAATCCCTGATGGTTTTATCCTTTAATCACAGAGTTATATTGTTTTCACATGCTCAAATTGGATAAGTCTATATATTCAGACAATGTTTTATTGCGAGTTGGTTACGTTAACGCAGTTCCTATGGAAGCAGCATCGAATGGAAGCGTAATGAGGCTGTGGCCCTCCTAGGTATGGCCGGAATTAAGACCGCACTCCTAGGTACTTCTGTTTGACCAAGCTGCTCGAAAATGATTCACTCATAGTCCAGTAGTTTGTTTAGCGTAGCCAAGATTGGTACAAGGCTTTATTTCGGCTGACGTTTCGGCGTTGTCGCCTTCTTCAGAGCCTGGAAAAGTCGAAGTCATTTGAGAAACTACCCTCCCAAATGCCATTTCATTCTGCAGGAGCCCATCCAAAAGGCTAAGAGACCAAGAGAACGACAACGTAGAAAGTCAGTAAAAGGCTAACCTTTATGAGTGGACAAATGAGCCACTGACACCCTAGCTGAACGGAAGATGGGTGAATGACATAGAGCCCTTGGGACCACATGCCTTAGGGACCTAACGGGTCATGACCCAGAGGTCAAAACCCACACAGGGCGACGTACGGCGCCAGCTCCTGGGTCACAGCCAAGCACTCGTCCTTCCTATTCACTCATACAATCGGAATCACGCCATAGCTATACTGGCTGCCTATCAGACCTCTGCACCGTTCTACTACCATCAAATTATATCCTTAAAATTTGATTAGTTTCAATTTACCTAGTACTTTTATTTTTTGGTTCATACATTGTTACTACTTATATTTGAGCTTCTGATGGCTGTAAAATATAAACAATATTAGTTTGCAGTGCCTAGCGATATTATGTTTTTTTGTGTTTTCCATGTGTATTAACTGAATTTGTGCAAGCTTGCCTTGTTGTTTTAGTCTGTTTTTGAGCGCACTTAAGGTGCAGTAATAAATAAATAAATAAAAATAAACTCATTTTATTATCAATTTTAACTATACGAGGTTACTTATAATACGCTGAGCTACAAAACAAGGTGGAGCTAGGAGTTGAACAGCGGCTGCTTTTTCCTTCCAAGGACAAGAGTTTTTGGCTCAAACATATCAAACTTTTCGTGGTATCGCGCCTATTCGAGATAACTCTACGCTAATGTGATTTGCGCTGATAATCAGTTTACTCACATTCTGAAACTGCGCTTCGATACTTCGACGCTTCCAGTTTAAGCCATGGCTTGATCTACAATATAACTGGAGTTGCTAGTGGTCCTTCAAAGAACATATGCACTTCTTATGCATAATTCATGACATCCTGTGTAGGATAACATTGAAAGCCGCAATACTAATGGACGGAAGATCGTGAAGAAATAACATTGTGTGGAAAAAAAGCCTAAGAAGTGCTTATGAGAACGTTGAGTGAAAATCCAGTTAAGATATGGACTAACACCTGAAACGATTGGATACTCTCCTGTAACAGCGAGCTTCAAGGAAGGCAGCGCTGTGCATCCTAAGAACACAACGCCATTCAGGTGTTCAAGGCACCAGCACTGCACTTCTTGGGAAATATGTGCAGGTGCAGGGGGACATATGATCCGCTCCCACAGTTATCGCGTTACGTGTTTCGAAGCTGTGCCCAGCAGAACTTTGCAGGTCTTACGTTTAGTTGGATGCCTCTCTGCAACCGATTCTCTCAACGGCTGCGAATGAGCAGATCTACATATGCTTCATTTGCTCACCGGATGCGTTGAGGATGCACTAAAACACTGACCAACAAGAACAAGAACAACGTGGCAAGGCTACAAGAACTACAACTTCAGCAGAGCAAAATGGTAGCAACAATGTACAGCTGGGCTCATAAATATTGAAGCGCAATTAATTAGTTTGTTTTAACATATCAAAACCGAGCCCACTTTGCTTGCTTGTCTTGTGCCCTTGTACTGAATTTATTTTTTCACGCAGGACATCTATTAGAAGGAAACTGCTACAATGGAAAAGCGAGTTAATAAGAATTATGCTCAGCTTGCAAAGCAAAGCTACTTTGTATTGGCATCCATCAATGTAGCGGTGGTTCGTTCTCATCAGCCCTGGAATTTCTACGTCTGGCACACAAAAAAGTTTATCGTATTTCGCATAAACGGTTGAGTTGGCCCTAGATTGCATCGCACGAGTGACAAATTAGCCTTGACCCACGCTCTTCCTCCTTCAACTCGATTCAGGTGAAAAACGCCGGTTGTTAGTAGTCGAATGACACAGTACGTCTCACTCGACAACTAACAACTGCGGTAGCGACGTCGCTCCGCGTGAACGGTGGGTCAGTGGGTGAGTTCAGTTCTCATACGTTGGGCTTTTTCGCATCGTACCTTGTCTGAAAGACAGGGAGGAGGAGGCGCTTGGTTGGGTAGGTACCAAATATATAGTCTTGAACCACTTAAGCCTCTGGAGACGACGAACCGGTCGAAACGTTAGGGCGCTTAATAAACTTGATCAACTTGCAACTTCGTTCGGCATTAACACACTAATAGACATGCCGACGTTTTACAAAGAGAGAACATAGACGCTGAGAACGCTTGAGCTGGAAGAAAGGAGAGTTTAGAAAGTGAAATTAAGTGTGTACTTGGTCGAGATCCCAATGTGTTGCATTCTTGAGAGAATGCTCCGAATTCGAGCACAATAAAAAGTCAAACGGAAGCGAAACTCCCGATGGTGAGTTAACTACTAGTCCAGTGTAGATCGAACAACATGGAAGGACTGGTATCCGAAGGAAGTTGTTCCTCTCGAGCAGAAACCCAGAGCTAGAAATCGACAACACCTGCATTACACACACGGGGCGTGGTACTGGGGAACAAGGGGAGCAGTGGCGAGTGCGAATCCCCTCGTCGTTCCCCCCCCCCCCCTCCTCCCCGGTCAGTACGGGCTAAACAATTGCGCTGTTCATGTTCGAAGGACGGAAAATTTTATTGGAAGAGCCGCCAATTACATCCAACGGCCGGGCGACATCCAGGTAGACGAGAGCCTTACCCAGCCCACTCTCCAACCCTCCACAACCGGGTTATGCGTAGACGACGGTGTGTATAGAACGGCTGCAATAAACTGGAACGAGGACGAACTAAGCAATCTCTCTTTAATAGTCTGTTTGATGAAAATTCGGAGGCGGAGGATGAGACACCGATTGCATTTGTATAATTTTCTGCGAAGATTTTTTACTAGATTTGTTTTTACTCCAGAAGCTTTGAATTAACGATAATTTTTGTTTGATTTGCGAAAGGTAGCACAGTCAGAGGAGGCACCACCTGTCGCCGAATCGAGGTACTTTCTTCGGGTAACGCACAGACTCATCATGCCTTTCATCTCTTCGTAGTCGGAGAATTGGTGGCAGGAATGTCTGGCGAGGATAGAACACTGACGTGTAACCGCAATTCACCCTCCAACTTAAATCCGCATTCGAACGAATATCCGTTTGAAATAAACCCATTGATTAACGCTGCTCTTTACCCTTCGCCCCCTTATATTAAAACTAAGTGCAGTGAACAACGCCTGCAAGGAGCGTTATTTTGAACAAGAATTAGTTCATATCAGAAGAATGGTCGCCGGCATGTTACGTGTTTAGCTCTTGTGTTTTTTGATAAGAGTTTCTTTCAGCTCGAGTTACTTCTTGTTCTGTTTTCCTGGCTGCTTTCGTTTTCTTTAAAACACGACACTTTTCGAATCTTGTAAATCCATTATTGAAAAAGCCATAATAAGATTAATTTTAGTATTCTTAGCTCTTATCAGTGATTATGTTTTTCGTCCTCTTTATTCACATCCACGATGCGACTATGGTAGAGATGAACATGCGATTGAGGGCTTCTCATTTCTTGTCACCGGATGATTTCCACAAAACCATTAGTACTAAATTCCGGAGAACAGGAAAGCACTGGTTCTAGTTGTAGTACATTTCACCACGTCTTCGTCATTTGAGAGGTCTTCCTTTTCGCGGATCTGGTTTATATATATATATATATATATATATATATATATATATATATTCCTCAAGTTGTCTAGAGAACGAAGAAATCTCAAAGAACCTGCCCATGCAAATCTTCCGAAGTTGCTGCTCCCAGGGGCCTGCTGTTAGGCAACCCAACCTGGAAGTGAGCGCGGGAATTGTTGCTTAAAAGCAAGCTGCTCGAAGCTATTGCGTGCTCGAGCCTCTTTTTTCGATGTGGTTTCGACACGAAGTAAAAGCGATTCTTATTTAAAAATGGAAATACGGAAAAAATCGAAAGAAAAATAGACAGCGGCAACACAGGTGCTCTTAATGTAGTAGCAAACTGTAGAGTTTAAGGACGTACAACTGCTACAAGTTCAGAGTAAACTGTTTTTGTCGTTTCCAAAGCAGTGTGTTCATAAAACAGTGTTTCAGTCGAGAGCGTTCGCCTAGTTGTCCATGTGGGTCAATGCCAGTATGCGCTCTGTTCAGCTAGATACCACTCTCGCTGCTTGCCACTTATCGTTTAACAACAAAAATACAATATAGTCAGATGTTCCATGTCCGACTGTCGTTGAATCTCGGCATGTCGTTTAAAGTAACAATAACAAGAAACCTAGCAACAAGAGCATCATAGGGCACTTCCGTACTGCACATCCTCGCACCACTAAAAGGGCCACGATTCAGAGCACGTTCCGCACAGCTGCATTAGAGTCTTCCAATGACGACTTGAACTCTTCATCGATGGAAATTGCTTCTCGCATTGTTTTGTCAAATGGGTATGTATGTGCCCGACAACATCCCTAAAAGAAGTCGTCGACAGTCAGCAGCTCGAACACGTAGGGCTCAAGATCGTAACAAGGTTCCCTTTTCAGTGCCCTTTAAACCTGATGCACTCAGCACCCAAGTGCGGGACTGTGTTCGCAAGTCCGAGCTAGACGACCACTTAAGGGTCGTTGAGATACCTCCTACCATCCTTGAGGCGGAGCTTGTTAGAAACCGTCTCTATGACAGCGCATGCACTTCTCCTTCCTGCATGGCCTGCCGGTACGGTAAGGAAGGCGGCTGTAGAGTTTCGGGAACTGTGTACCTCATAACTTGCAGTCAATGCAACGAGGAATACATCGGTGAGGTCCTCTTTGGGTGAGAGTGGATGGACTGAACAAGTGCAAGGTCTTCATGCCTTTGGGGGAACACAGACTGCGGAGTCATTGTGGCGCAGTGGTTTGGATAGCGGTAACCACCCTAGAGCGTGAGTTCGACATCGCGGCGCGCAAAACCCTGGTGGCGTAGTGGATTGCGTTTGAGAATACCGCGATCAACGGGAGAGAGGAGTGGGTGGCCGTAACCCAGGAGCAAGCCCCATTTACCGACCTCTGTGGGCTTGACCTTGGAGGGCGCCAGCCGGAGGGCCGCTGAGGGGCTGATCCGAAAGGAGAGCTCAATCACCCAGTCGCTCTCCATCCGACGGTGACCAACCAGCCTTTCGACTGATTCCATAAGGTCAGTCAGGTTGCCTCACTCCCTATTCGTTTCATTCTCTCAACAACTTTCGAAACTCCTGTAGCTTGAAATGATCTCGGTCGAGTAATTTCTCTCTTTTTTCTTCTCCAGGTTCTGAAGAAGGCGATTACGCCGAAGCGTAACCCTAATAATGCTTCCATAACAATCTTGGCTCAACAGCTTCACAACATTCTACACCACAATAAAGTCATTTAGTAGATTAGATGCGGCTTTCTTTAGAAGTAGTTCGGAGGACATTTTTATGTATTTAACAATTTGTGAAAATATCCAATTGGAGTCATTACAGGATGTCCGAGAAGTGCACGCTCTGTTTCGAAATTCATTAAAATTTGCCAATCCAACTAAACGAAAGTTCTTAACCTCATGCTAAGACAGAGATCGGTCTTAAGACCTTAAATCGCTTTAAGGGAAGGATACTCCATGGTAGTATAGATGAAGGAGGCGCCGGCTATCTGTGCAACCAGAAGCGCGGTTCTAGGTCGCGTCCCGCCAAGGCGAATAAAGCTTCCGACCTGCTGTGGATCAACGTACACAATTGTGCGAGAGTTGTCTAGGGAGGACAAATCACTCCCTCTCTTCTCGGCTGGTAGCCGAAAGTGTAGAGCATGTATACTAAATGTGCATTATAGTCACCTCAACGATCAATCAGGGCTTGTGCCAAGGGAAGTGAAACTGCAAATGAGGCATCAATTTAGGTGAAAATTGTCCATGCGAGGAACTGGCAGCTTTGTTCATCGATGTGTCGAATAGTTGTTCTGCATCAACCTTTTAACGAGAAGGCAACTTTGATAATATCGTCGTTTATAAACAAAGTGGTATTCTAGCATAGCTAATGCGTAATCAAATAATTTCCTACGAGTACTATGACATAGTCGTAACTTCAAGGATTCGCTCAATACATCATAGAGGTTTGAAGTCAGATTATTTAGCCCAGTGCTTGCCAACAGCGAATGCACTCTATTCCGAGATATGGATGACCAACGTCAGCGTCATTTATCACAGACAAAAGGGAGGTCGACACGACCGCTTGAGGAAGAGAAGCAGGGTATGAACAGAGCAATCAGCAGCAGCTCCTGAATCAGTGGTGCATCAGCGAATTGCGGGAATAACTCAAACAGCATTGTGAGGTGAAGCTTATGAAGTGCTCTCAGCGCTTCTAGGGAAGTTCCCTTACGCTTTCCTCCGCTTTCTGTTGCACCTGCCACCAAATGGAAATTCGAGCCACATACAAAATGATCTAATCGCAGACACGCAGGAGCAGTGAACGCAGGGATGGTTGCTGAGTCGAGAGAGCAAATCTCGGATGAGTCTACGCCCACGGTGAAGGTCTTCGTCCCTAGCACTAGATACCTACACCAACAGCTGTGTATTCCGACCAACTCGTGAATATACGACATGTCTCATGACAGATAAAAGATCAAATCACTGCCACTCTCATACGTTTATAGACTATCTCGAAAAATACAGTGCCTAGGATAAGCATTGGAAAATGCCACGGAAGGCAAGGTGTCCGCGTCCTTTCTGACTTTTTGCTATAGCCGTCTTGGTCTTCATCCTTTTTGGAAAATTCACATACTATCGTGATTCCCTGGGCGAGTTCAACCCATTGCTATGAAAACACCTTGAGGTATTTCATTCACTTTCGATAGCTATTTGTTTCTTGAACGCACCAAGGGATATGTGCTCATTAACAAAGGACACATCCACTAATTGCACATGAAGGGTATTTACGTGCTCCGATCCAGAACCGATTGTTAGCATAGATGACAGGAAGCGCTCAATAGGGATTAGGAGTATTTTAATATAATCTATTTCATTTATTTAATTTTCGTTTATTCTGATAAACACAGCCAATTTTGCACAAACCTAGAGTATTACCCTTTTCTGGAATCAACTTCTTTTACTTGACCACATCAAAGAAGAGGCGGAATATCAGGTCAAAGATGGCATTAATCAAATCTGCATGGGACGCCCGTGCCATCCGTTCTACTTGCAAAGGATTCCAAGGAGGCGGTTTGAATACCTTTTCAAGGGCTTTAATTTAGGCATTCTAATACCGTTGAGGTCCATATGAGTGTATTCGATGGGGTACAGAGAGCGAGGCGCCGAGGCCAAGCTCCTCGCGTGTACATTATACTTCGGACCGAATCGAATAATTGCTTCTACGGTGTATCGTGTGGGCAATTTGAATGCGTATTTGGCCCGCATTTGGCCTATTTTCATTATTCAATTCAATTCAATATTCATTATTCAAATATTGGATAAGGTCTAAAATTCGAAAATATTCATTATTCGAATATTCGATAAGGACCAAAATTCGAAAATATTCATTATTCGAATATTCGACAAAGTCCAAAATTCGAATGTATTCATTATTCGAATATTCGACAAGGTTCAAAATTCGAATATATTCATTATTCGAATATTCGGTTTTTTATGAAACCGAATATATTCGATTATTCGTTTATTCGAAAAAATTTTGGAAGGACAGAAATATAGTGTACATGTCCGAACGCTGCTTGAACACCTAAAAAGACATCAAATTACGGTATTTCTCATAAGAGTATGTAGAGTCCATCTCGAAAAATATGAACCACATCTTGACACAGAAATTTTTTAATTTTCGTACTGCCATGTACAGAACCTTCTAGCTAGACTTCTGGTGTGCAACTTTAATTCTGTGAACATCGCAGTATGGCCCGGTAAATAGAGGTTGTTCGGCATTAGCTGTTCCTCGAAATGTGAAAAGGACACGACGTACTAACTGCTTTCGAAAACGACAACCATTCATTCATAGGGAGAGCAGCATGTTGGACGGGTAATATCGCTTCCATTGTTGAAGCAGCTTGATAACGGCGAAGAGGACTTGCTGACCTACCGCACTCCAGGCGTCTATGTGAGTCGATGCAGACAGTCAGCCACTGAAGCGACTGAGGAAGGCCCGATGCAGGACAACTTGGGGGCAGGACTTTCGCTTGCTGTCTACTGGCTCGTGTAGCCATCAGCCGGATGCTGAAGGCCGCACGCAAGAAAACGGGAAAGGGCCAGAGAGTTTGAGTTTCCATGCAGGCACAGAAACTCAAACTCAAGGAAATCCCGTCAAATGCTGCGCTTTCTGCGAGCAGCAGCATCACCACCTACGAAAAATGGATTTTTAGAAAGTCGGAGCTTGGCTTTAGCTGCGCTTTCTGGCAACGAGCGGTCGGGCGCACTTGAGAGAGAGGATTGCTGTTTTATCCTCTGTTTGGAATAAGCAGATTTCCGATTACCTAGCTCCGAGGGCGGATGGCCGGGCTGGCCTAGTCGTAGAAGGCCTAGAAGTGTTAAACGAAACGAATCTATGCAGGGCGCATCGCCTTGTGATGTCACGCTATGCCAGTAGCCGGATTCATGAAGCGGCGGGAGCGGGAGATATGCCATATCATCTCTCGCCTCTCTCACGCCTCGCTCTCTCATATAGTCGCTTCCCGTGAGAAGCAGGGGACGTTCCCGGGAACGTTCATGAATCCGGCTACAGGCCTCATTCCGAGTGTATCACCGCAGCTGCTTTAAGAGAGTTCTTGAATTGATAACGATAACGCAAACTTCAAAATGGATCAGAGGAACAAAGGGCGATTCTGTGCTCTAGTCCGTTCTATCAATGGAGCTGATTTGACAGCCCCCTCGCAGACGTCTGACATGGGGCCGTGGCCAGATGAAAACATCCGGCATTGCGCGAAGTCTTCACATCGCGAATTCTTTTAGACTACAGCTAAATTGTCTCCGCAACTATTGCGGCGAAACAGTCCTCCAGTAACATTGAATAAAATTTATAGTAAACTGTAATACACAGAAGGAAATCAAAGGGTGAGGTTTCAGACCCCCTTATTCAATTCTTTTCTTAGCAACACACCTTAAAGGAAAAATTAGGGCATATGTGGGTAGGGATTAGCTACCCCCGTTCATTATCCTTTATGCTTACCTTGTGAAGATAAATCGTTCACGCGCAAGTACGAGACTCTGCTATAAATGTAAATGTCAGTTTTTAAACTAGAGCATTAAAATCGCACGGATTTAGCAAAAAAAAACGGCCACAAAAAGAGCATGAATTTGCAATGCTGATGGCGCCGCAAGTGCACTTAATGCTTCCCCAGGAGTGGTCCTAAAGACCTACAGCTCAGTTTATCTTCTTTAGGCGTCAAGCGTAATGGTGTCGTAAGTTCTCATAACGATATTTTGTTGCGCTTAAAACTCCAGCGTCAAGTGAGATTTGCGGCGGAGAGTCGTTAGATACACCGCCATCAGAAAGGGGCGAGGCGAGGGGCACGCCGAGGACAAGATGTCCGGGTCCCTGCCATCACATGGAGGCATCGCATTTCTAATCACTTTCCTTGGCCCTGCAGCTCTATCCTGAACTGATTTCGTTCCTGAGACAAGAATCAGAACCTTGTTCACCAGATTTGGAGGAAAAGAATTTTCAGCGGCAGCTTCAAGGCCTCCTTCAGGTGCCGCCACATTGCTCAGTACTCAGGCGTTGTCCGCATTTTCCAACAAGTACAGCAACATCTTAGCGAAATATGCCATGACAAAACACGACCATCCACTAGGAAATTCTTCAACACAAGGGTAGTTGCTTGATCCTTGGAAAAAGAGGACGGTGAGCCGATTTTGTGCACAATTACGGATAAGCCTTCAATGTAGAACTCCTGACCGGAACCACCCATAGTCTCTAGTTGAGGCGAAAATCTAAAGAATTGTGGTGAAAATTGAAAGAATCTAGAGAGAAGAGCGACGTTCCCCTCTCCTCAACTGCCTCCATAACCGAACCGACTGGAAAATGACTTCAGAGTTCCCGGGATGTGCTTCCCAATCGTCTCCTATCAGCTGTTAGGTTTTTGGACTACCTCACGCCAATTAATTCGCACGCAGCAAACTTGTCCAAATAGGGCGGCGCGGGCAGGGCGGGAAGTGGGCGGCGGACAGCACGGTGTACCGAACGACTGCAAATCTCCGCACCCGCCCCTCCTGCTGGCTGGGCGGGAATGTTCCACGCCACCGGCGCAGTTTGACCGAACGCAACTTCTAAACCTCACGGAAGCACTCACCTTTGATGAGTGGCTGCTCATATCATCGTGGAAGTAGGAAGGGCGGGTTCGAGTTCCGCTTGCCACTAGAGTTTTGATCGCATAAAAACATCGTTATGAGCACTTACAGCTCGTTATGGAGAATCATTCCACCATATCGAGTGAGTTAGTGATGGCGCCAAAACATCTGTCAGGAAGGGTGATAAAGAGGCTGTTTGGAGGGTAGGAATTTTCGATATGAACTAGCATTGGCGACTGCCCAAATCCATCAGAAAAACTTCGAAACATGTCGCCAGACGTGACTGACGTGCCGATAACCAACTGCATACATAACAACTCAAAACGACTTGTTCGGAAGACGCTCCTGACTTTGAAAAGGGCCGAAGGCGAACTTGTTAACGCACCTCTGCTGGCAACCTCGGAAAGGAAATTGTGGAGTATTAAATTCGGCGCAGCTTAAAATTCGGCGCCGATTACGGAGAAGAGAGGAAGAGAAAGAGAAGACTAGACGCCAGCTTTGTCCCATCCTTCTGACTACGGCTGCTAGGCGTGAGACCGTACAAACCACTGTACATAGTAAAGATGGATGGGATCTACCTTAGTCAAAGCGGAGCATCGCTAGAAAAGAGAAACAAGCCCAATTCACGGTCGTAGCCCAATTCAGGTGTCACCTTTGTAAAGTGGTTTGCTTTTAGTTTTGTAGCCGTTGTAAACAACTGGAGTGCTCCCTCCACTAGAACAGATCATAAAGACGTTTTGGAGACGACGTCCTCCAAACTCCAACCATATGGTTTCTGCAGATACACCCAGTCTCCTCCTTAAAACAATCACCAAATTAGCAGTCGATGGTTTCTCGACGAAATGTACCCATTATTGTACTATACAACAAACTACAGGATGGCTTAGATTTGTTGGAGGAGGCGGGATAGAAGCTCAGAGTAGTGGCGTTTAAAGAGCCTGCACAAGTTGTGTTCATTCCGCATATCGGGATAGTTGAACCCTTGCTGAACGATGTACAGGTTTTGCAACAGTACAGGTGTTTCTTCTCAGCTGCCAGCTCTCACTCACTGATAGCCGATACTGCGTTCCCCCCCCCCCACTTCCCCTGAAGTCTTATAATTCCTGTCCGTCAGCAACAAAGGCAAATGAAATTCTATACCGAATCCTCCGAATGGCTTCTTTGGAACCAAGGTTAAACCGCTCCTTCAATAGCTGTTTTCCAATGTTCCACAATTCCACTTCCCACTTCCAGCTTTTTTTCTTTCAAAAGTTCTCCGATTGAATAAGTAGGGCAAAGCTTTTGACGACGAATGGCGCTGGCTTTGCTGGGCGCTCTGAATCCATTCACATTTTTGAGTGGTATCCATGCCACCCAAGCCTTTCAATCCCCCTGGAATAGGTGACTCGAATTGTCTAGAAAGAATGAAACAATTCTTGGTTCACTCATTACTGCTTAGTGTGTTGGCCAGATACTCCGCAAAATTAAATTCACGATGACCCGCGATCTTCATCACTTGCCACCAGCACCGTGTTCAGTTTATCTATACCAGACATAGGCAGCAGTTCACGTTGTGCTGTGAGGAATAAGAAAGTTGGAAACGTCCTCTAGCTGTTCCAGTTTGTGGTTGTGGCAATGGCAGGCAGGAAAATGGCCCACTATTCTCGTGGCTGATGTGTCCTTCAGAATTTGAGTCGCTTATGAGCAAGATAAGGACTACATGTTCAGGAGTGTCTCTCCTACCAACTGAATCATTGGGCATTTCCCTAGAAAATGGCTGGATGCGTTAGATTGAGGCTATTTTTCAGGCTGTGAATCACATGAATTAATCTTTGTTTGTAATTGAGCGCTTAGCGTTCCAACGATAATTGCCACAAATTGCAGCGCCCAAGAAACATGAGCACGCCTCCACAGCCGGCCGGCCGCGGCCTCGTTCCCAAGCATTCCACTAATCCATCCCGCTGATGTTCCTGGAAACCATGGATTTGAATGCGGTCTATTAGCTGTCGGTTCGGGGGGAAGAAGCGCTTCGGCTACTGGAGGAGCGCACGACTCGTCATCATCGTGGCCGTCGTCGGCGTGGTCACTGGGTGTTTGGCGAAGCGATTTCGCGGTCTCGACTCCTTCCAGCTCCCACGGGATGCCAATCGCATCCGCTCCCGCTCTCTTCAGGGTCGATGAAGGCAATCAGCAATCCGTAACAATGTCTCTCGCCGAGAAATCAGGGTGGACGGAAGGTGCATCTTTGTGGGTACGTTCCCAGATGTGGAGCTCATTCTGAGATGCACTCAGGAAGTGGGTGTGCCCCTTTCCGTTGATAGAAGAGCTCATCCTTACATGGAAGAGTGCAGGTGGTAATTGCCTGTGCTGCGACAAGCTATCTGGAGCCCCTGCCTTCTGAGGCGTTTTCGTTCTATTGATAGCCACCGGTATTAGGTGAAATGTAGAGAGATGAAGCCAGTGTAGATTTTCGAAGTGTAGGTGGAAGGAGAGCGGTGGAGGTTCAAACCAAGGCTACTCGGTTTTCCGGAATGGGCAACCGAAAGATGCCGACGAATCGGAAATTATAGCGACTACTACTCAAATGAAATCACTGGAGCGCTAAAAAGCAAATAGGACTGCAGTGAGGCCAGAATCTCAAGTCCCTTCTTCATACTACTGCAAAAAATACCTATCGAAACGCGCTGTGTCTTGCCACCAAAGTCTCGCAACATGAAAAGCAACCGAAGGATAGCGCCAACAGGATCGCTTCAGTCAGTAGAAGAAGTATAGAAGATTGGCAGAGACGAGGACTTCCGGAGAAAAACGGATTTTCGTGACTCCACGACAATGATGGTCCAATAAGAAGAGCGTAACAGTACTTCCAGAAAGATAAAAAGCGGTCCAACTCCGAATAGGACTTCTGCATTCTTCGGTTCTTCGATTAAAGGGAGTGGACTAATCCACTGTGAACGCTAAATGTAGAGCTATAGGATTAACAAATGTGGGTGCAGTTATCTAGATCTCATTACAGAACGCAACAAGCTTTGTGAGATCTGTTGTGGGCAGATAGTGAACAGAAGGGGCTTTACTTCACCAGCCCGAATTCTGCTGGTCATCGTTTGAAAAATTCGACATAGAATGTTGTAAAAGTGAGGCGACATCTAGTGGAAGAAGCCGTTCAGGTTTTAAAGTAGGCAGTGACTCGACGAAACATTAGCCAGTAAAACCGTCAGCCAACCTCGTTTGGAGCACAAATCGCGACCGCTCAATGCGGGCCTTCGCTGAGAGTTGGTCAAGGCGATATGGAATGTTGACGAGATCCAAGCGAAGGCGCTGTTTCACGCCTGGACCACGTTCGCATCCGCCTCCTCCATGTCGCGTAGTTCCTATTGCCACTCACCGAAATTGTGGTAGAATAATCTCGAAGCAGTGGAAGCCCTGCTAACAAGGTGGGAAATGGTAGCGGCAGCTGCTGAATCAGTGCTTTCTTTGAGCTGCAAGCAGAGTTGTCTACAACTCTGCATCCAAGTTAACATGGGAAAAGTAATACCACAATATACAGAAAAACGCTTTTTTCGATTCCAATGCTGTTCCTGGTTTAATACAAGCAACTAGTCAGATTTCTTTGTGTAATCAGTATCCATAATACAAACAAGCATCCACGTTTTTCTAAGCCACGGAAGCACTGAGGCCCCTTGTTTGCCCTAACTTTTCTTGGAAGAATTAGGCCAACATATCACATAAATACACCACCACAAAGAACTAGTAGATAACAGCCACTACGGAATCTTCATGGAAGGAAGGCTGAACCACAACTAAAACATGATAACAGAAATGTTATGCTACAGATGATTTCTGGCGAGGACATTATTTCATATTATTTTATTATTTTATACGCGACACATGTGTTCTCGAAGATCAAAAGCTGACCATGTAACAAAGAATTTTTCTAATAGCAGATTTCTCCAAAGTAATACAAGGGATGAAAAATGAATGAGCAACGCATGATTAGCTTGAAGAGTGTCGTTCGAAGACGCATAGATGAACCACAAGTAACATGCCATGCAGGAACAATTGATGGCAATAACAATAAGGCTCAGAACACGCACTTTTCGGGAATCGCGGCCAACGGGAAAGCAGAGGCGCATAGCGTGAAGAAGGGGGATGCCCAAGCAGTGGGCCTGTCTTGAAGGATGTTTTTGTAGGACAGCCAACACTAAGGAAGGGGCGCTAATGGAGCGGAAAGCCACGTCGTTCAAGCTCGTCTAGTCTCGTAGATCTACGGAGACTCGGACCTGTGAAAGATTTATCAAATGTTAAATATTAGGAAAACAATACCGCAAAAGGTGTTGTTTGTTGTTTCAGACTGATCATTACCTCTCACTTTATGCTGTTGATACTATCCTTCAACGCTCTCTTACACTTTACAAACTATTGTTGTTGGTCTATAGTGCACAACGCTATCACGCTATCGGCGGAATGTTCATCTCCTATTAAGTTTTTCTAAATGGGAAGTGGAAGCAGTTCACAGACCATTGGTTGAGTTCACACGAAAACCGAAATGTTTTATGTATGTATGTGTGCTTATCTTTCTCAGCATGGAAGCAGCGCCTACCTACCTAGCATGTGAGCTCCAGTCAATCCCCGAAACCAACCGACTCGTTCCGTGAGAAGAGATGAACTTTGGTAAATATAGGGAAATCACAGGGTATTAACAGAGGGAAGTTACCATCAGAGCGTCGCTGGAGCAATGACCGCTCACCTTCTCAGATGCGGTGGAGTGCGGTTCGAGTGCCAAGGGAGCGTTTCCTGCTTCCCAGTCTCAGGCTCATAACGTTACTAATAAAAAAGCTCACAATTTCGAACTCACCTGAGCGACACACAAATGATCGCGAAATTACTACAATTTCCTCTGCGTACGATGAAGCGCTGAAGCGCTGGAACTAGTTATTGACAAGGCAAAAGCGGAGCTCTTCTAGGCACGAAAGAAGACGATTTTGAGACTATAAAAGGTAAAAAGCTTAGAAAGATTTTGGCTAGATCTTTGTTCAGACTTTGCTTGCAGAAAGGTTTTAGAAACAGAAAGAATAAAGGATAAGGATAAAGGACGGCTCTATTCATTCCTCTTTGGGATGCGCCAAGCATTTTACTTCTACGGGATGTCGTGGAGGCGCGTTGAATGCGTATTTGGCCGTACAATGACTTGCGGTGGCCAGCCGATGTACAAGTCAGTGTTTTATCCTTCCCAGACAAGTCTATTACCAATTCACCGACATCGGAGGGATGGAAGGCTTGGTTGCCCTGGGCGGGAAATTCGAACCAGGAACCTGGTATCGGGTGCAGGCGACAGCCGGCGCCTTCTCCGACAGCGCTCAACGCGCCCAGAAACAGAGAGTATCACCTGTATCACCTGTCGTCCCGTTGATCATCGACTTGCTCGAGCGGGTGCCAGCAGCGTCTTCATTCGTCCCTGTCGCGTGCCAGAGTGGTCAAATGGATCCTCCTCGCTCGAGGGACACGAAGAGCGTCATATCGGTCATAGGGCTTTCACGAAGAAGTCCGACCAACGCGTTGGTGGGCGTCCCGGTGTTCTCTTGACATCCCGCGGAATCCAGTCGGTAACGGCTCTCGTCCAGCGGGTGTCTGCGAAGCGCATTACGTGGCCGGTCCACCTACTTTTCGACAACTTGGCCCACGCGACGCGTCTCTGATCTTCGAACGTCGGCGAAGCTCGGAACTCCGGAGGCCTTCTCTCACTTGCGTGAGTCGTGTCACTCCGAGCATCGTCCTCTCGTTTCCACGCTGCCCGAAGCTGATCGCGTGTTCATTCTGCTTTCGCATAGCCCAGGTCTCTGACGTTAGGGCAGGAAGAACAGTAGAGTCGAATAGGTGGGCACGGAGTCAGACGTTCTTCGTCTTCTTCGCGACTTCTTCGACGCTCTTGAAAGCTCCCCAAGCCACTCGTTTCCTCCTGCTCAGCTCCGGCGCTAGGTCGTTGGCCATATTGACTTCACGACCCAGATACACGTAGCTGGAGCATTCGGAGATGTTCGTTCCGTTGAGCGAGAATGGGGCATCAGAAACTTGACCGTTCTTCATGAACAGAAACAAAGAGTATAGACTACTAAAAAGAGAAGAGAGAACAGACTGAAGAAGAGGGGGAGGGAAATCGCTATCGCTGCTGGTGAGCGCCAGCGACCATTGAAGTTGAATGGATTTATCGTGGTAATCGTGCCGTGACGGCATAATAGTCGCTTCGTTCTTCGGGAACCGTCAGTTGTGCGATCTCTTCGAGCTCTTGATAATGACTATGTCTAAAGCCTTCTGCAGCTGGCAATTCATGTGCTGTGAAAAATTTGCGAGACATTTTCAAATTGAACCCCTTCCAATTTCAAAACAATGCACTAACGCAACCACTCTCACTTCAGCTGGGCCAAAAAAGTAGAAAACGAGTTCCTCTATTTTCAGTCGTTCCGCAGGTTAACCACAGCTCTGCTAGAGCATTCAGCTAGAATAGAACAAGTACGGAGAGCTACAGATTTCGCCCAACCGGTCGCGTCAGAGCTGACAGAGGAGCAATGGCAAGATTAGCGCTCGAGGTGAGCAAAAAGGCAGTTTTTGGCACAAAATCAATGGCCAGAAAGCCACAAAGAGCCGCCGAAGGGAAGCAACGGCGGAAACTCTTCGCCGCAGCAGGCATCGCCACCAGGGATGGGCGGAATTTCTGTTTTCTGTTTTCTGTTTTCTGATTTTCTGGCCATTTTGGACAAATTTTTTCTGTTTTCTGTTTTCTGGGAAAATGGCGAAAAATTGGCCAGAAAACAGAAAATAGAGTTACGAACAAAATTTTATCACAGAAATCTAATGAAAGGAATCCAAAAAGTATTATAGAATAGTGAGCTTCATTCCAAAATAGTGTTTCTAGAGCATCTTAAATGGAAAGCATGTGGCGTTTTTGGATGTTCTCGTGTAGTAATTGCGCCGCATACTCATGAACTATCACTAAAATTTTTATATTAAAACTTTAAAACTAGTATTCTGAGGGCATTAAATTATGTACTAACTAACCACTTGTCCCAGAGTTACTGTGGGTAGGGTTATTCTCCACCTCCGGTTTAAAAATTGATCACTGTTAGTCGGTCATCCCCAATATCGCTTTCTGCGGAGCCTTCGTCGAAGATGCTTTTCTAACTATGAAGATTCCTCCTTGGTGTCACAAATTAGTAAGAGACAGAAAAGTTTAGTTACCTTCGATTTCGCTGCTGTAATGATACAGTACTGATACACGAAATTTCTCATTTATCACTTATATCATCTGTCGTCCCATTGATCATCGAGTTGTTCAAGCGGGCACCAGCAGCGTCTCATCACGTCCATGCCACGTGCCAGAGTATCTAAAGAATCCTTTTCGCACGAGGGACACGAAGAGCGTCATATTGTTTATTCAGGGCTTTAACGAAGTCCGTCCAACGCCTAGGTGGGCATCCTGGTGTTCTCTTGACATCCCGTGGAGTCTAGTCTCTCGTCCACTCTGTGTCTGCGAAGCGCATTACGTGGCCCGCCTAATTTTCGACGACTTGGCCTACGCGACAGCGTTCCTGATCTTCGAACGTCGGCGAAGCTCGGAAGTCTCGAGGCCTTCTCTCACTTGCGTAAGTCGTGTCACTCCGAGCATTGTCCTCTTGATTCCACGCTGCGCGACGCTGATCGCGTGTTCATCCTGCTTTCGTATAGCCCAGGTCTCTGAGGTGTATGATAGGGCAGGAAGAAGAGTGGAGTCGAATAGGTGGGCACGGAGTCGGACGTTCTTCGTCTTCTTCGCGACTCTCTTGACAGCTCCTCAAGCCGCTCGCATCCTTCTTCCCAGCTCCGGCGCTAGTTAGTTGGTCATGTTGACTTCACGATCCAGATACACGTATCTGGAGCATTCGAAGATGTTCGTTCCATTGAGTGAGATTGAGGCGTCAGAAACTTGTCCGTTCCTCATGAACATCGTCTTCGTAAGATTCAGCTGTAGTCCAACGTTCCCACATACACAGTCGAAGCCAGCAAGCATTTGCTATGCATGGCTAGCGCTCGGTGTTAGGTGGTGTAGGTGCCGTCTGTCGTCTTTCACTCTGTCTTCCCATTCTAGTTGTCGAATGACGTTTTAAAGGGTGGCGCAGAAGAGAACCGGGGATATAGTACCCTCTCATCGAACCTCTCTGTTCACTTTGGCAACGACGTTGTTGTGGAATGGCGAGACCTTTGTCGTGAATCCACTCTGCAGCTCTCGGAGGACTCTGATGTACACAGTAGGAACGCCCTGAACGAGCAGTACTTCGACGACCGCTTCAGTTTCGACAGAGTCGAATGCCTTCTTCAAGTGAACGTGCAGCGGTAGCTTGTACTCTCGCGACACTTCGATAAGCTTCGTAATGATGTGTATGTGGTCGATCGTACTGAATCCTCTCTGAAATCCTGCTTGTTCGCATGACTGTACTTCATCCAGCGTTCTGCCGATCCTATTCAGGAGGACTCGAGTTAACAGCTTATAGACTACGTACATCAGGCAGACCAGGCGATTGTTGCTAATGTCGTGCACTCCTCTGTACAGCAAGGCGGTTCTGCTGGTCTTCCACTGAGATTTAATATGATATATAGATATGAGATGAAATAATAATGTGATAAAGAGGGTATATGCTCGGTCTTCACTATATGGTGTCTACGCATTCAAAAAAGCATCTTCACCTAAGATCTGTTGTGCTGACAGCCCCTTCAGTCAAAATCTCGTACTGTACTGTAAGGCACCAAGCCAGTGCACATCATCTTTAGTCGGCTAAGCAGTAACTCGGTGCTGTAAAGAGCATTGGTAAGTTGGCCTGAGAACTTTCAGTTACGCGGAAACTAGGCTACTTACAAGGAAAGGTATGACCAAGAACGAAACGAACTAGGAATACAGATTCTAGCGGAGCCAGTAATACTCAACGAATCTCTGCACAGCTTTAGAGTATGTTGCGAGAGTGGGTCTACAAACTCAAGCAATTGAGTTGAAATATGGAAACAGTGATCACTGATTCATCGTGTTCGGTACTCTAAAAGTTTCTTACTAGTGGGACCATTATCTGATTGAAGCGTGAAACGGGGCTGATGAGTAATGTTGTGTACTTCACGTGTCGAGATTCCTAGGATCTATCAGTCCAGATTTACAACTTGCTGATTGCAGTAGACTGGAATGTAGTAGAAATTTTTATAAACGTTTACAAATTAAAACGCTGGTCTACGACTACATTTCTAGTCATACAAAAGCATTTGCTACTGGAAAAATGAATCTTTGGGTAAAATAATTAGATCGTGTGATAATTTCCAAATTTTCTGTTTTCTGATTTCTGTTTTCTGATTTTCTGGCGTTTTTGGCTTTTCTGTTTTCTGATTTCTGTTTTCTGACGAAAGCGATTTTCTGTTTTCTGTTTTCTGGGAAAATTTTCAAAATTTCCGCTCATCCCTGATCGCCACGACTACAAGTGAAGTGATCGAATCGAGGAACGAGCGACAAGGAGGGCGGGAAAAGGAACGCTATTTGGCCACTCTTCGACGAGGCTTGTCGTTTCCTTGGCATGCCTGGCTGGGCTCAGTCATCATTCCGTTGTTGAGGTGATTACGTTGATTAGGAGACTTCCCAAGGATTTGCAAGCCTTGGAGTAACATCAGCATTTTTGCTCATAGAAAATGCAAAACGCGTCGCTTCTGATTCAATCAGTTGAATTCAGCTACCTTTCGCACTTCAAAAGGTCCCGTTCGATGTAATTGCTCGATGCCGTTCGAATTACGACATCTAGGGTGACTGTTCAGGGACCCTTCTTTGCCAACGAGGTGCTCAGATGAAGACTCCGCTGCTTGACTAACATTAAGTGGTGGCGAGGTCGAAGAGAAGCGACCTGTGCGCCTATGTATTCGAGAATGTAGACGTGGGACGAATTCTGTATGTAAGAGCGTGTGCAGATGAGTGGTGAACAGTAGGAGAAGCGACGTTTGGCTGTACTTGATTAACTGCCCTTTTCAATCCAAAGGGAAACGCTTACCTAAAAAACCTAGACACATTAGAAATCAAACACAACGCTTTCCTAATCAAAGTGAACAACTTCCAGACTAGAATGAACACTCCTTTTTCGACACAAAACTAAGTATGACCTTTACTAAATCCATATTTTTCTTGCTCCAAACAATGAGTACATCGTGAATTCCAACAAAAATGGTTTTTAACCTAAACTTCAGAAGATAACAAGCTTCCGTTGAGCTGCGAGAAGAGATCGCGTCGCAACGAATGCGCCCAAGTTCATGCCTCCCCATTCTGTACATCTCCAAGGGGCGGCACTCAAGACTAGCGGCATCAAAAATGTCGCTAACCTTGTCACAAGATCGCGTTGTTTCGCTGAAGGAGGGAGGTCGCATGGTGGCTCTGGTAGCCATTCGATTACTATACTTCCCTCCTTCATTCCATGTCATTTCGCTCCGATACTTCCTGTGGAATTTTAGAAATCAGTGCATATATCATTTGCTCAATGACATGGTCCTTATTTCTCTCCAGAACTGCGTTAATCAGCTCATTAATTGACATCTTAGAGAAGTCCGTAGGAGAAGAGCTCGTATGAACGTCAGCTGCATTTTGACTCTTCCCACTGAGTTTTGCTGACACTTCAGAAACCCTTTTGTTGGTCTTAGCGCGCTGCGACATAATGGGTTTGATGTGGTCAACAAAACCAATTCACTACGTCGAGACACCCTTCACACAAACAAAAGATGGATCAGTGAGATGATGCACTGGAACTCGGAGAAGAAAAGCGACCTCGGTTAGAAGTGAGTAGACAGGGAGTTAGCTAAATCGAAACGTAGGAAACGAAACAGAACAAAAAACAATAGAAGAGGACTTAGCCGTAATCCGCGTACAAAAATGCTGCCGCACACCAGACGAGATGGCAGGAGGATGTATTGTCGAGATGTGTGCAATCTTAACCTTTGAGGCCACTTTATTAGGTCACCTTATTATTATTTATTAAATGGCTAAAATCTATGTGAAGAACAAAGCAGTCAAAAATGGTGTAAACTGACATTCGTATAACGTTGGCCAGCATTCTAAGCGAAAATGGGATAATCAGAAAGAACATGCAAGCGCCCGAAATAAATGAAGAACAGAAGGAGAACAAACCACAAGCGGGTTCAGTTTTTGATTCAGTTCACCTCTCATGGCATGACTGCCGCTGCAGCCGCTTTACCGCCGACGGAGATCTATCTGCTTCTGAAGTGAGGCGACAAAGCTGAGGACGAGTGCCGCCTGCCGCGTTGTCGCAGAAGTGTGCGGAGGCCTTTAATTGTCGATTTCTACACCGCACACCCAATGGTTGATGAATCTGTTCTCAGGACGTCCAAAGAATGCGCTCTTCGATCTTTTCGGGGTGAGGGACGATCTGCCTGAAAGCGGCGCGATCAAACAAGGCGACTGCGCCTGTGGAGAGCATTGGCGTCGAATCGCACAGTGAGCCGCGCCTCTTAAGCCATAGCAGCTCTCGCCACGGGGGCGACGATGACCCAACCAACAAGGAGAACCTGCAGATCGACCAGATTTGGAGTATTAGGTTAGTCGTTAAAGAATCTGGCCCCTGAACGAGTTCTGATTTGTTAATATCCACCGTATCTTTGACGCTGTCAGCTATAAAAATGGCGTACAATACAGATGTGAGTGATATGTTAAAACTTCGCTGATCTCGTATTAATGATACGCGAGCTAGGTGAGGTTCATTTTTGAAGACGCAGCTCACAGCATCCTCCTGTGCAGACTCTTCGAATATTCGAAAGACGTATGTTTGAAGTATTCATTAGATGCTATGACCACAAATGTTCTCCATGGACCAGATCATCTAAAAGCCAACTTCTTGTGCCTGTTTTACTAATGGTATGATGTGATGAAGAACTATGTGCACTTTTTTATAAGGAAGGATCTGCCGCAGTATTGGGAGTGGATGTGTGGCCGCCAAAATCAGATCGGAATAGATTTTTTGCATCGGGCGCAACTTTGGCATTCCAGCACGGTAGTATCAACACGACCGCTCCGTTTAAGCTCTTTCGTCGCTCAGGGGGAGTCCGCTCCTCGTGCGCAGAACTGAGCTAGGGAAGGGACTCCAGGGTGGGTGCGATCAAAGCTGCTCGTGTGGAAACTGCTTTCGTCGCTCAGGGGAAGTCCGCAGCTGGGTTCTTCAGAAGCGAAGACAGCTGGAAAATGTGTACAAAACACTCAAAACTGGTGTCAAAACTCCTCAAATCTCAATCAGTCAGTTTAAAAGCAAAAATGCCGCGACAACCGAACCCCCGACCTCCCTCGCATGAGGCAGCCCTCTTCCACTGTGCCACGATGCGTCTGGCAATAGGGCCACTGTGGGCATACAAGAGACCAATACGCATCGGTCGAATTGGAGGCTGACGCAGCCCACGTGTGTGTTCGCGTCGGACGAGTGTGTTCCTGCACCAATTGCACGCTCATACGCCACGCGTCTATTCCGATCTGATTCTAGCGGTCTTAGCGATTCCCCGGTATAGGGGTGCTTCACTCTTTCTGTTCAAACAGGACGGCAAAACGGAAAGTGTAATAGATTGTTACCCAAGGCAGTACGCCAAAACGATTTGGCGGGATGCCATCGGTTGCTCTCCTGCTCACGCCGGTTCATTCTGGCGTTTTTGAAAAATAGGAGTCAAAACTAAAATATCGAAAAAAATTATTTCAATGGGGTGATCTCCTCGAAGAGATCACGATGGTGTTTCAAAAGGGGTGAAGACCAATATGGCTACAGCTAAAAAAAAAACAGAAAGAAGGCGAATAACGCGCCCTTTTTCAGTCCTTATCGTGATTATTGTAGGTAGGCTACTCCAACTTGGTTGCCCACTCAGTTTCCTAGCTCCTAGTTGGGAGGGAGAAACCTCAAAAGGACTGCTATCGGTGGAAATCTTTTGAGGAAGATCCCCTTACGGCACTTGCACAGAGCGGATTACTCCAGTAGAAAAACCGATAACACCAGTGAAGCAGAAAAAGGTCAAGACACGGTCAACCAGTTAACGTATCAGACCATAACAATGCAATGCACTTCACGTCCTAATCATTTGCAAACGCCTCAGCCTAGCTTACAATTCACCACCTGTATATAAAAAAGTGGATCTATCCTAGTCCGGGACACATAACTAAAAAGTATTAAATGTATGAAATCTACTTGAGACTTACCGAGCGGCTCCTGCAGAACAACATAGGGTTTCTTTTAGGTTCCAAATCGTTCTATAGGCGCCGCTCGATAAATCTCAATTCGTTTTTTACCTACCTTTTAGTTATGTGGCCCCCCGGACTAGGTTAGGATAGATCCAAAAAAGTTTGTCCGTCGAGTGATCGAACCTAAGTGAGATACGCCGCATCATCCACAGCGAGAGCGGTCGAGTGATCTAACCGAGTGAGATACGCATCATCATCTACAGCGCGGGAACGTGGGATGTTGCTGCAGCAGGGGAACGTAGTCCTTTACTGCTTAAGGCCTATGGCATACCACCAGCGACGAGGCCGGCGACGGCACTGCCAACGGACAAGTATTCGACTATTCGTGTCAGGACCCTCTCGGATACAATGGGAGAGAGCGCGCGCTTGCCGGTTGTCGTTGCCACGTCGACACGGCGTGTCGTTGGAGAGGGGGCATACCGCCAGTGACCGGTCTTCACCATGCTCTGCACGGCGGCGCCCCGGTCGCCTGACCCTTTGCACCCCGAACGCACGCGCGGAAGCGTCACCTAACCGCGCCCAACGCCAACTCTCTCCCCGACCAACACCGTCGCTGCTCTCGTCGCTGAACTCCAGCGCTCTCCCGTCGCTCCGCTCCTCACATCGCCGGTGGTGTGCCATAGGCCTAACACAACGGCACCTACGCGCGTTTCTGAACATCCAGATTCAGAAGCCGTGCCGCCGACTTCGTGCCATTAGCAGGAGAACATAACTAAAGTGGTAAGAGTAGAAGGGGAACTTCGAGGGTGGAGAACCGATTGTGATCAAGAACATCGACCTGGGGGCATCGGGATGGTGGGAGGGTCGATAGGGAAACAATGAAGCAGGCCAGGAGGTGGCACCAAGAAGTGTTTAGGCGATAAGGAGGGACCAGTGGAGAATTGCCAGTCGGGGGGGGGGGCAGTAAGGAGGATCAGCACGGGGATCCATTAGCAGTAAGGGAGACCGGATTTAGAAGATGTGACACCGATGTCACACTAAGGCCTATGTTATACTTCGGCGACGCTATGCTGTAGGGGCTGCTACGCACTGCGTTGCAGCCCGCACATCACAGCGTCGCCGGCGACGTCGCCGAGAGCTCCGCAGGGGTGTTATACTTCCGCCGCCGACGTCGCCGATGTCGCCACAGACGGGCCGACGACGTCAGCGTCACCGACGTCGCCGAGTCATCCAAGAGTGGCAGAGAATGCGCTCCGATGGAGTGTTATGACTGTGGGTTGGTTCTTCGTTCCCGGAACTGCCATCATCACCACCGTACTTCGAATTACGAAATCGAGAAGTGCAAAAGACACCGTCCTGCGAACACAAAAAGCACAATTGATTAAAACACTGAGTGTTTGGGAGGGAGTGGGACCCTAAACCTTAGCTCCCCTTCAATTTGTCACCTTTCTTCTTTTTGTGTCCTTCTCAGCCGTTCTGTTCGCATTTTCTAGGCATATTTGCTTCCGTGTAGAGCAAGTAATACTAAATAAAACTGTGTAGAAAATAAGTTGTGTTTCTTTGCATTCTCAAATGGTAATGCAAACCTCTGCGAAGAGCTTTTTCGAGATAGAATTCTTACTAATTAAGAGTTAAATTTTCCTTTGAACTTCGAGAATTCCGCGTAAATTTAATTTAAATACGATTTAACGAAAAAGGTCTTTGCTAAACCGACGCTTTTTTGACGTATGATCGGGATAGACTGCGCCATGCACTCGTCTGTTATCTTGCATTTTACAATCTATTGATAGTGTTTCGCTTGAATACTTCCTATAATCTCTTTACAAAGTGACCGTATCGATTGATTTGTGCTTCTTTTAAAGTTTAAAACCTAAAAACACACTATGCCTTGTGAAAAATAGAGGGCATCCTAAAAATACAGGTACTTTTGAACGGTTCTAACATTGCTACTAGTGAAACCTTTGAACACTTATCCATCCTTCTAAAAGCCAAATTTGGTTAGTAAGAGAAAATTCGGCAGATTAACAATGGTTGAGCAGACTGCCGCACATACAGAACAAAAAATCATCATCAAGTCTTGAAGCATTAAGAAGAAATAAGAATTAAAATTTCTTTTGAAGATTAAGAAAAGCTCAAAATGTATACATATTCGAGGCAGATGTGATCACTTAGCTTTTCTATGGGCAGACTGGTTACCAAATGATGACATTGAAAACCCTCTCCGATGCTAAAAATGCGCTCCGATGCTCTCCTGTCAACGTCGCCCCCGACGCTGCCACACAATCTGTTGACGACGTCGCCGACGTCGACCACGCGTCTGTGGCGACGTCGGCGACCTCTGTGGCGACGTCGGCGACGTCGGTGGTGACGTGAGCGTCGGCGACGTCGGTGACGGGCTGTCGGTGACGGGTCGCAGCGTCGGCGACGCGTCGAAGTATAACATAGGCCTAAGGGCGTTCGCTCTCCGTCATCGTGTCGTGAGCGTGGGAGGGCTCCTTAATTGGGGTAGAGAGTAAGGAGGATCGGAGGAGGGGGATTAATTTATTGGAAGAAGGGACCTGAAGGCGGGACCAGGACGGGGAACCAACAAGGAAGCCGTAAGGGAATTCATACGGAGAACAAGGAATATGCCATATGCATAGCCTCCTCATGCTCGACACAGCGGCGACTGTGCGCGCTTCTGAGCTTCTGGATTCGGTAGACGGGTCTTCTGAGCTTCTGAATTCAGAAGACGGCCCCTAGTCGTGCAACACGCGCCTTGATTATGAATGCGTGCCACCGACGTCTGCTGTGAACATGGGAGGACCACTAAGGGGTGTTGGAGATGGGCAGTAAGGGAGACCTCTAAGGTGAAACAGGAGAGCGAGCAGAAAGGAAAGAAATACTGGAGGAGGGACCTGGACGGAAAAACCAGCAAGAAGAAACCAGCAGGGATCAATAGTGGAAACAAAGAAGTGAGCCAGGAGTTGGGACCAGGAAGGTAACTAAAGAGAGCTAGGGAAGACCAGTAAAGGCGGACCAGCAATTAGATTCAGTAAGAAGAAACGAGTATGGGGGAACATGGCTTCGGAAGACATGTCAGCGATATCTGGAAACGCTAGCTGTTGAGCAAGAGAACGGTTACGGAGGAGCCACCTGAGGACAGAAATACTGCGCAGTACAAACCAATGACGTTAATGGCTGGTCCGGAGAAAATGCCTATGATGAAGGTAGCGAAGTTGTGAACGACTTTATGCCGATAAAGTACGCACCAGGTCCTAGATTTTATTTCATTTCATTGAGACATGTGGTACGAGCGCATGTAAAGCGATCAGCGTGAGCACGCTCATCATTGCACCGAGAAAGAGTATCAATAGAACGAATTAGATAACGAACAGAATAAAGGAATAAATCAACAGTTAGCGAAAATAGTAAACGTAGAAAGGTAAGAAACACAGCTTTGCGAAAAGCGATAAGAGAGGACTAGATGTTAGTCTTCTAATAAACAATTGCTCCGACACGCATAACGGCGCATCTCGCACTTGCGCGCTTCGCGCGAATTTGCAGCATCCCTCACCTATGGAAAGTAGTTTTTGTAAAACATAAAATTCGCTCGCATCTAGGACCTTATACTTTATGGGCATCAAACCGTTCACCACTTCGGTACCTTCATCATAGATATTCTCTTCGGACAGGCCATTAACTCCATTGGTTTGTGCTGCGCAGTACTCCTGCCCCTCAGGTTGCTCCTCCGCAACCGTTCTCATGCTCAACAGCTAGCGTTTAGAATATCGTTGACATATCTTGTAAAGCCAGGTAACCCCTGTCTCGTTTCTTCTTACTGGATCTAATTGCTGGTCCGCCTTTATTGGTCTTTTACTCTCCTTCTTTAGTCCCTCAAGTTCCTGATCCCAATTTCTGGTCCACTTCTTTGTTTCCACTATTGACCCTATACTGGTCCCTTCCTGCTGGCTTCCCCGTCCTGGCCCCTCCTCCAGGTTGTTCCTTTCCTTCCTGGACGCTTTCCTGATCCACCCTAGAGGTTCCCTTACTGCCCTTCTCCACCACCCCTTAGTAGTCCTCCCATGCTCACGACAAACGTCGGTGACACGTATTTAGAATCAGGATGCTTGGTGCGCGACATAGGGGGCCCGTCTTCTGGATCCAGAAGCTCAAAAGCGCGCGCAGACGCCGCTGTGTCGAGCATGAAGAGGCTATGCATATGGCAAATTCCTTGTTCTCCGTATGAATTCCCTTTCGGCTCCCTTTTTGTTGGTTCCCCAACCTCGTCACGCCTCCAGGTCCCTTCTTCCAGTTAGATTCCTCCCCCTCGGAGTCCTCCTTACTACTCTACCTCAATTCAGTAGCCCTCCCACGCTTACGGCATCACGACGGGGCGAGCGACGCTCATAGCGCGACATCGGTGTCACATGTTCAAAATCCGGTCTTCCTTACTGGTAATGGATCCCCTTGCCCCTCGTATTCCCCCTTCTACTCTTTTTCCCCCTTTAGTGTTCATCTCATGATAATGGCACGAAGTTGGCTTCTGAATCTGGACGCTCGGAAAAGTGCGTAGGTGCTGTTGTGTTAAGCAGTAAATAGCTGCGCTTTCCCTGCTGCAGAAGTATCACACGTTCAATAACAAATTTTGCCCGAGCTGTAGATGATGAGGCGTATCTCACTTAGGTTGGATCACTCTACCGTCTCCGCTGTGGATGATGCGGCGTATGTCACTTAGGTTAGATCACTCGAACGTCATCGACCGCTCAATTGTATAGTGGTAGATAGTGGTAGATAGTGGTAGATAGTGGTAGATAGTGGTAGATAGTGGTAGATGGTGGTAGATAGTGGTAGATAGTGGTAGATAGTGGTAGATGGTGGTAGATAGTGGTAGATAGTGGTAGATAGTGGTAGATAGTGGTAGATGGTGGTAGATAGTGGTAGATAGTGGTAGATAGTGGTAGATAGTGGTAGATAGTGGTAGATAGTGGTAGATAGTGGTAGATAGTGGTAGATAGTGGTAGATAGTGGTAGATAGTGGTAGATAGTGGTAGATAGTGGTAGATAGTGGTAGATAGTGGTAGATAGTGGTAGATAGTGGTAGATAGTGGTAGATAGTGGTAGATAGTGGTAGATAGTGGTAGATAGTGGTAGATAGTGGTAGATAGTGGTAGATAGTGGTAGATAGTGGTAGATAGTGGTAGATAGTGGTAGATAGTGGTAGATAGTGGTAGATAGTGGTAGATAGTGGTAGATAGTGGTAGATAGTGGTAGATAGTGGTAGATAGTGGTAGATAGTGGTAGATAGTGGTAGATAGTGGTAGATAGTGGTAGATAGTGGTAGATAGTGGTAGATAGTGGTAGATAGTGGTAGATAGTGGTAGATAGTGGTAGATAGTGGTAGATAGTGGTAGATAGTGGTAGATAGTGGTAGATAGTGGTAGATAGTGGTAGATAGTGGTAGATAGTGGTAGATAGTGGTAGATAGTGGTAGATAGTGGTAGATAGTGGTAGATAGTGGTAGATAGTGGTAGATAGTGGTAGATAGTGGTAGATAGTGGTAGATAGTGGTAGATAGTGGTAGATAGTGGTAGATAGTGGTAGATAGTGGTAGATAGTGGTAGATAGTGGTAGATAGTGGTAGATAGTGGTAGATAGTGGTAGATAGATAGATAGATAGATAGATAGATAGATAGATAGATAGATAGATAGATAGATAGATAGATAGATAGATAGATAGATAGATAGATAGATAGATAGATAGATAGATAGATAGATAGATAGATAGATAGATAGATAGATAGATAGATAGATAGATAGATAGATAGATAGATAGATAGATAGATAGATAGATAGATAGATAGATAGATAGATACAGTACCGGACATGCCGCTGCGTCCAACAAGCACAAGCGGCTCAAAAGATGAGAAGCGGCGCAAAAGGGCGCCGGAGAGCGCCGTTTTCCGCTCGCCACGCGCCGCGTCTGAGGCAAGTCGCGCTAGTGCGCGGCGTCCTCAACTTCTGGACGTTAGACTGAATGAAGGAGCCTATCCATGCGTTCGGACAAGCATGGCCTACTGTTTGGAACTAACTGCCGGCATGGCGCGCCCTCTGAACAGTGCATATAGGCCCGGCAGAATCAATCGAGTGGGAGCGACAACCTGTAGAGCGAGCGACAGCTTGAAGAGTGAGCGCACGGGGAGTTTTAACGAAAATTCCTAGCCTTCCTACTCAGGCATTGCTCTAGGACTGTCTAGCTTGCATCTGGAGTGCGCCGTGAACAATGCATATAGAATCGAACCTATCAATCGAGTGGGCGCGAAAGCTTGAAGAGTGAGAGTTTGAGGGGTTTTATCAGAAATCCCTAGCCGCCCTACTCAGGAACTGCTCTAGGACTGTCCAGCTTGCATCTGGAGTGCGCCGCGAACAATGCATATAGAATCGAACCTATCAATCGAGTGGGCGCGAAAGCTTGAAGAGTGGGAGTTTGAGGAGTTTTATCAGAAATCCTTAGCCGCTCTACTCAGGAGTTGCTCTAGGACTGTCCAGCTTGCATCTGGAGTGCGCCGTGAACAATGCATATAGAGTCGAACCTATCAATCGAGTGGGCGCGACCGCTCGCAAATTGCACGCGCGGGCGTGTTTGGAGCGCGATAACTCTGTCACGTGTGAACCCTTCCAGCTGTAGCTTGCGATTTTGTAGTCAGTAAAAAGCTCTAGCAGCTCGCTGAAGCACAGCGATGCAGCCTAAGAACTGACAAAGTTACGGTGGTGCAAAAATGCAGGTCAGGCTTGTACAACCAATTTTTTTTCGATTTCAGGCGATCACTGCGGGAAGAGGGGATGAGCTGACGGCCTACAAATGCATAGGATAACAGACCACTTAACGTACTTTACAATAAGACGCTTACAGCTCTCCAGCTGCCTAACCTGACTTAGTTACAGCTGCCGCTCTAGAGCGGCGGACGGCAGCAGTAAAGATTCTTCCGCCCTTACTCCTTCCGGTTTTGAGTTTTTGGCACTCGCAATGACACCGTTCTGTTCAGCTCGATGAGCTCTATCAAACGGTGTCAATCTCGGCCAGTATTGGAAAAATCGGTTTTTTGACAATTTCGCGTCGAAGAAGAGGGCGCCGCTCTAGGTCCTGGGAGAGAGTGATGACGTCATCGAAAATCGATATTTCCAAACCGGGCCAAATTGGTTAAGATTCGATAAGAGCTTTTCGTGCTGAATTGAACAGTGCTGCTACGAGTAACGAATACCGTAATCTGGTCGAGTAAGAGCAGGGAGAACATCGACGTGCTAAATTGCACATGCGGGCGTGTTCAGAGCGCAGTAGCTCGGTCAGGTTCGAGTCGTTTCGGCTGCTACTCGTGGGTCTTATAGGCAGTAAAATATTCTAGTAGCGTGCCAAAAGAGAGTAATGTAGCTTACGATGGGACAAAGTTACAGCGCTGCGAAAATTCAGGTTAGCTTTGTGTGACACGATTTTTTCCAAATTCAGTCGATCCCTGTGGGAAGACGCGGAGAGCTAACATCTTACAAATGCGCTGGCAAGCAGAACGCTCAAGGTTCTTTACGAAAACGTGCTCACAACTCCCTAGCTTATTAAATTGCCTTAGTACCAGCTGCCGTTTTATGGCGGCGGACTTAGCGGTTGAAGTTTCCTGCCCTCTTACTCACCTATATCTGGGTTTCACCTATATCTGGGCTGAACAGAAAAGTACCATTGCGAGTGTTGAAAACTCATATCTTGGCGAGTAAGAGCGCAAGAAACTCTAACTAACTCTATCTTCCGACGCTTTAAACTGGCACCTGTGGCTAAGACAGTTTAGGCAGCTGAGGCGTTCTGAGCACGTCATCGTAAGGTATCTTAAGCGTCCTGTTAGACCACGCATACTAAGCGCGTTAGCTAGCTGCGTCTTCCCGCAGTGGTTCACCGAAATCGGAAAAAATGCGTCCCACAACCCGCATCTACATCTTCGCATCTCTGTAACATTGCCTCTTCTTAAGCTACGCCACTTCTACTTTGGCATACTGCTAGAACATTTTACTGCCTATAAGACCCACGAGGGAGATCCGTGGGATCCACGGATCTCCCTCGTGGGTCTTATAGGCAGTAAAATGATCTCCCTCGATAGAGAGCCTTCGGGCTCTCTTGTTAAGAGGGATCTCGGGCCGCTTGTCGCAGGGCCACGTGGCGCGTCCCCGGGTGGTGGATAGGGGAATTAAACGCGAACCAAATGCGACCGTGTACTGCCCAGAGACGCAGGTGGGATGCAGGGGATGGACTCCTTGCTCCTGCTGTGTCGGGTCGACGCGTTCCTTGTGCGTGGGAGCGGCATGTTCGTGCACAGTGTGCGCGGATGTGTCCGTGACTGTGCGGATTGTAACTGTGTCGGCTCGGCCAAAAGCTTGCACTCGGTAGACTGGGAGTACATGTAAGGCGATTCGAGGCCGCCTCAAAAGTCTCGCCCCGTCCCTTCGGGCAGTCTGGCTGGCTGCCCGGAGTACCCCGCCCGCAGGACAGAGCCCGACTAGCTACCCGTGTGTATTCAAGTCAAAAACAGCAGCACTAGAGGGCCTCATTCCCCTGACCCCGAAAGAGCCCCCATTTCTGCAGCGATGGGAAGGACGAGTACGGAGAGGCTGCTAAAATCTCAGGGCCTAACCAGGCTGCGCAAATTGAGAAGGACTAGGATGACGATCTGTACTTACAACGCCCGCACGCTTGCATCGGAAGCATCCGTCGAGGACCTGATGATGCAAGCCAGGAAGATCAAGTACGACGTCATCGGACTGACCGAGACGAGAAGACAACCCCCTACACGCCGCCTACGACTCCGGAGAAGAACTGTTCCTGGGAAAATGCGACAGCAGGGGAGTAGGCGGCGTTGGTGTCCTCGTCAATACGCACTTGGCCATGAACATCGATTCGTACGAGTCTCTGACAAGCCGAATCGGACGTCTGCGACCGAAGCGATGTGGCTCCGTGCCAGCCTTGACTGTGTTCGTCGCGTATGCCCCAACATCCGACTACGACGACGAAGACGTCGAGGCCTTCTACGTGGAGCTGGAGAAGTTCTATAAGGAAGATCACACCTTCTACAAGGTGATCGTCGGCGACTTCAACGCCAAGATCGGGCCACGAAGGTCGCCGGAAGAACTTCACATCGGAACCCACGGTTTGGAGTGGAACGAGCAAGGTGAAAGGCTGTCTGAGTTTATCATGTCGACCAAGACCATCCATGGAAACTCGCAGTTCCAGAAGCCTCCCTCCCTACGATGGACCTGGGAATCCTCCGGTGGCCAGTTCCACAACGAGATCGACCACATCATCTTCAATCGCAAGTATTGCCTGACCGATGTCTCCGTTGTCAACAAGTTCTACACGGGATCGGACCACCGTCTCCTTCGTTCCGCTTTTCGCGTCAAGGAGAGAAGGCCGCGAAGTTCAAGAAGAGGAGTCCCAGAACGACCATCAACTGGGACCTCTACACCTCTCTTATCGGCCTTTGGGAAGATGCCGTCATGGACAAAGTCGACGAGGAATGCGATCGCTTCGTGCACCATCTCCACGATAGTGCTAAGGGAGCCGAGAGCTTGAAGACCGCCAAGAGACGCCTGTCTCCGGAAACTCTCGAGCTGATACGCCAGCGTGGAGCAGCACGAGCGTCAGGCAACTACCAATTGACGTCCGAGCTTACAAAGCTATGCAGAGCGGCGATAAAGGAGGATCTTAAGGAGAGAAGGGCATTAGTGTTGGCTGAAGCTGCAGAGGCAGGTTTGATCATCCGCAATGCCCGCCGAAACTTGGCCAACTTCAAGACCAAGATGACCGCTCTCCGACGTCCTGACGGAACCGTCATCTCTTCCAGAAGGATCATGGAGGAGATCATCCACGATTTCTACTCCAATCTCTTCGATAGTCACGTCCACCTGCCCCCATGCCATCTTCCGCAGGATGGATACGTCGTCCCCTCTGTTCTCCCCTCCGAGATCCGACACGCCATCTCGTCGGTGAAGAAACGTACAGCACCCGGTCCTGACAGGATCAGAGCTGAACACCTGAACAACCTCCCGCCAGCGCTCATCAACACCTTGGCGCGGCTCTTCACACGCTACCTGTCCGAATGCAAGGTTCCATCACAGTGGAAGACCAGCAAGACCGTTTTGCTGTACAAGAAGGGAGACGGGCACGACGTTGGCAACTATCGCCCGATCTGCCTGTTGTCCGTAGTCTACAAGCTGTTCACTCGAGTCATCCTGAATAGGATTCGTAGAAGGCTGGACGAAGGACAGCCATGCGAACAAGCAGGATTTCGGAGAGGATTCAGCACGATCGACCACATACACACCATTACGAAGCTCATCGAAGTGTCGCGAGAGTACAAGCTGCCGCTGTGCCTTACGTTCATCGACCTGAAGAAGGCATTCGACTCCGTCGAGACTGAAGCGGTCGTGGAAGCCCTGCTCACCCAGGGCGTTCCTACTCAGTACATCAGAGTCCTTCGAGAGCTGTACAGTGGATTCACGACCAAGATCTCACCATTCTACAACGATGTCGTCATTGACGTGAAGAGAGGGGTTCGACAACGGGATACCATATCCCCGAAGCTCTTCAGCGCCACCCTCGAAAACGTCATGCGCGAACTAGAATGGGAAGACATGGGAGTGAAGGTCGACGGCCGGCAACTGCACCATCTTCGCTTCGCTGACGACATCGTGCTCATAACACCGAGCATCAGTCAAGCGGAACGAATGCTGGCCGACTTCGATCGTGTATGTGGAAGCGTTGGACTGCAGCTGAATCTCACGAAGACGATGTTCATGAAGAACGGATGGGTTTCTGATGCCCCATTCTCGCTCAACGGAACGAACATCTCCGAATGCTCCAGCTATGTGTATCTGGGTCGCGAAGTCAACATGGCCAACGACCTAGCACCAGAGCTGATCAGGAGGAAAAGAGCGGCTTGGGGAGCTTTCAAGAGCGTCGAAGAAGTCGTGAAGAAAACGAAGAACGTCCGACTCCGTGCCCACCTATTCTACTCTACTGCTCTTCCTGCCCTAACATACGCCTCAGAGACCTGGGTTATAGGAAAGCAGGATGAACACGCGATCAGCGTCGCGCAGCGTGGAATCGAGAGGACGATGCTCGGAGTGACACGACTCACGCAAGTGAGAGAAGGCCTCCGGAGTTCCGAGCTTCGCCGACGTTCGAAGATCAGAGACGCGTCGCGTGGGCCAAGTTGTCGAAAAGTAGGTGGACCGGCCACGTAATGCGATTCGCAGACACCCGCTGGACGAGAGTCGTCACAGATTGGATTCCGCGGGATGTCAAAAGAACACCGGGACGCCCACCAACGCGTTGGTCGGACTTCTTCGTGAAAGCCCTGAACGACCGATATGACGCTCTTCGTGTCCCTCGAGCGAGGAGGATCCATTGGACCACTCTGGCACGCGACAGGGACGAATGGAGACGCTGCTGGCGCCCGCTCGAGCAAGTCGATGATCAACGGGACGACAGGTGATACAGGTGAAGACCCACGAGTTGCAGCCGAAACGACTCGAACCTGACCGAGCTACTGCGCTCTGAACACGCCCGCATGTGCAATTTAGCACAATAACGGTCGATGTTCTCCCTGCTCTTACTCGCCCAGATTACGGTATTCGTTACTCGTAGCAGCACTGTTCAATTCAGCACGAAAAGCTCTTATCGAATCTTAACCAATTTGGCCCGGTTTGGAAATATCGATTTTCGATGACGTCATCACTCTCTCCCGCGATCTAGAGCGGCGCCCTCTTCTTCGACGTGAAATTGTCAAAAAATCGATTTTTCCAAAAGTGGCCGAGATTGACACCGTTCAATAGAGCTCATCGAGCTGAACAGAACAGTGTCATTGCGAGTGCCAAAAACTCAAAACCTGAAGGAGTAAGGGCGGAAGAATCTTTACTGTTGCCGTCCGCCGCTCTAAAGCGGCAGCTGTAACTAAGGCAATTTTATAAGCTAGGAAGTTGTGAGCACGTTTTCGTAAAGAACCTTAAGCGTTCTGCTCGCATGCGCATTTTGAAGATGTTAGCTCTCCGCGTCTTCCCACAGGGATCGACTGAATTTGAAAAAAATCGTGTCACACAAGGCTAACCTGCATTTTCGCAGCGCTGTAACTTTGTCCTGTCGTAAGCTACATTACCGTGTTTTGGCACACTACTAGAACATTTTGCTGCCTACAAAATCAACAAGCTGCAACCGGAAAGGTTCACACTTTACAGAGCTATCGCGCTCAGAAGACGCCGCGCGCACAATTTAGCATTTAGCATAACAATGGTCATGCTCTCCTCGCTCTTACTCGCTCACATCACAGTTCTCGCCACTCTACGTAAAAACGTTCCATTCACCATCAAAAGCGCTATCGAATGGTGTCCAACTTGGCCAGTTTCCAAAATATTGGCTTTCCGTGACGTCATCGGCCCTCCGCTGCACCCCGATGCAAAATTGTCAAAAAATCGATATCTCCAAAATTGGTCGAGATTGACACCGTTCGATAGAGCTCATCGAGCTGAACAAAACAGTTTTGTTGCAAGTGCCGAAAACTCAAAACCGGAAGGAGTAAGGGCGGAAGAATCTTTACTGCTGCCGTCCGGCGCTCTAAAGCGGCAGCTGTAACTAAGGTAGGTTAGGCAGCTGGAGAGCTGTAAGCATCTTATTGTAAAGTACGTTAAGTGGTCTGTTATCCAATGCATTTGTAGGCCGTCAGCTCATCCCCTCTTCCCGCAGTGATCGCCTGAAATCGAAAAAAAAATGGTTGTACATGCCTGACCTGCATTTTTGCACCACCGTAACTTTGTCAGTTCTTAGGCTGCATCGCTGTGCTTCAGCGAGCTGCTAGAGCTTTTTACTGACTACAAAATCGCAAGCTACAGCCGGAAGGGTTCACACGTGACAGAGTTATCGCGCTCCAAACACGCCCGCGCGTGCAATTTGCGAGCGGTCGCGCCCACTCGATTGATAGGTTCGACTCTATATGCATTGTTCACGGCGCACTCCAGATGCAAGCTGGACAGTCCTAGAGCAACTCCTGAGTAGAGCGGCTAAGGATTTCTGATAAAACTCCTCAAACTCCCACTCTTCAAGCTTTCGCGCCCACTCGATTGATAGGTTCGATTCTATATGCATTGTTCGCGGCGCACTCCAGATGCAAGCTGGACAGTCCTAAAGCAACTCCTGAGTAGAGCGGCTAAGGATTTCTGATAAAACTCTTCAATCTCCCACTCTTCAAGCTTTCGCGCCCACTCGATTGATAGGTTCGATTCTATATGCATTGTTCGCGGCGCACTCCAGATGCTAGCTGGACAGTCCTAGAGCAGTTCCTGAGTAGGGGGCTAGGGATTTCTGATAAAACCCCTCAAACTCTCACTCTTCAAGCTTTCGCGCCCACTCGATTGATAGGTTCGATTCCATATGCATTGTTCACGGCGCACTCCAGATGCAACCTAGACAGTCCTAGAGAAATGCCTGAGCAGGAAGGCTAGGAATTTTCGTTAAAACTCCCCATGCGCTCACCCTTCAAGCTGTCGCTCGCTCTACAGGTTGTCGCTCCCACTCGATTGATTCTGCCGGGCCTATATGCACTGTTCAGAGCGCGCGCCATGCCGGCAGTTAGTTCCAAACAGTAGGCCATACTTGTCCGAACGCATGGATAAGCTCCTTCCATCAGCCCATCAGCCTAACGTCACTCTGCGAGCGGTCGCGCCCACGCGATTGATTCTGCCGGGCCTGTATGCATTGTTCAGAGCGCGCGCCATGCCGGAAGTTAGTTCCAAAGAGTAGGCCATGCTCGTCCGAACGCATGGATAAGCTCCTTCATTCAGTCTAACGTCCAGAAGTTGAGGACGCCACGCACTAGCGCGACTTGCCTCAGACGCGGCGCGTGACGAGCGGAAAACGGCGCTCTCCGGCGCCCTTTTGCGCCGCTTCTCATCTTTTGCGCCGCTTGTGCTTGTTGGACGCAGCGGCATGTCCGGTACTGTAGATAGATAGATAGATAGATAGATAGATAGATAGATAGATAGATAGATAGATAGATAGATAGATAGATAGATAGATAGATAGATAGATAGATAGATAGATAGATAGATAGATAGATAGATAGATAGATAGATAGATAGATAGATATATAGATAGATAGATAGATAGATAGATAGATAGATAGTTAGATAGATAGATAGATAGATAGATAGATAAATAGATAGATAGATAGATAGATAGATAGATAGATAGATAGATAGATAGATAGATAGATAGATAGATAGATAGATAGATAGATAGATAGATAGATAGATAGATAGATAGATAGATAGATAGATAGATAGATAGATAGATAGATAGATAGATAGATAGATGCTTTCTGGGTTATTCATTTTGAATTCGCTGGTGTAGTTACTTTCCATGGAATGAGTGAATTCAGCATAGTTCAATACTACACACATCCAGATCTTATGTAATCGTTTAATAGCTGCCACTACCAGCTAGGATTGCATAGGACCGAACCCACAACTATTCAACATCAGATCATGTTCCTGGGCGTAAACAGAAGCAAGACTTTGTCCAGAGGGACCGTGATGATGGTCATGCATTCACACTTCGGCGACATCGAGATCCTACTGTCTCCATATCGCCTGATCCCGTCTTCCGAACGTTTACGGAGGTGTTGGGGGATCCCACTGCAATCGCGCGGTCGGATCCATAAAATCAATAAATACTTCGGCAAATGGTACTATGATGGTAATGGAAATTGTAGCGAAGGCCTTTATCAAGCAGTGCATATAAAAAGCCCTTCGCATTCGCTTGTTGGTGGCCGTTCGTCCACACGCTTCGAGGAGAGCGTAGAGTTGTTGCTGATCGTAGCACCACCGTAGGCTGCTGACTATGAGTTCCTATTAAAGTCTGACATTAAAGGACAGACAATCAAAATCAAAATGCCACAATTCTCCTACAGTATTCTCGACTGCATTGCACCCTGCACGCTTTCCGGGGTGATAGGTCAGGACGAGGGAGACACGTATCTGTCACAACTACAGACAACATCAGAAGGTTACGTGAACGAGTTCGCAGAACCTCGGCGCACTCGGTCCACCGGATGTCGCGAGAAATGGATATCAAAGAGACGTCACTGAGAAGAGTCTTTCATAAGCTGGATCTTGAGGCCAACAAGAAGGCCACATGCCAAAAACGGACGACAATCCAGAAAAATAAGAGAAAGCAGTGATCGGAACAGCTGCTCAGAAGATTCGGAAACCAACGACACCGCTTGATTATTTTCACTGGTGAAAAGTTGTTCACAGTTGAAGAATTGCTCAACAAGACCGTGTGTACGCTGTTTCGAACCCACATATGACTGTGAGCCACTCTTCACGCCTTGCATCTGTCATGGTTTTTGCTGGTGTAACGGCCGACGGAAAGACGCGGCTGTGGTTTGTTCCTCAAGGAGTGAAAGTGAACAGTCAGAACTATCTGGACCTCCTAAAGAGTGAATTGTTACCCTGAGCTAGTGCTCACTTTGGAAGTCTTCCTGGACCTTCCAACAGGACGCAGCTCAAGCTCACAAGAATGGTGCAGGACTGGGCAAGAATGGTGCAGGACTGGTGCAAGGACAACCTCTCGGACTTCGTCAGTTTCCCTGACTGGCCAGCCAACTCTCCGTATTTGAACCCGATGGATTACATCGTCTGGTCAGTTCTGTAAGCAAAATCTTGCAGGAAACCGCACCGCTCTGTGGATTCTTTGAAGAAAGCTCTTCAGAAAGCATGGGATGAGCTCGACGTCACATACTTGCGTGCCGCCGTCGACGCCTTCCCGAATCGTCTCAAAGCCTGTATCGACGCCGATGGAGATATTTTTGAATCTCAATGTAGTGAATAGTTTACAATAGACTAATAAACATTATCGCATCGTTGGTTTCTCGAAAGTGCTGCATTTTCGCTTTCGGCGATTTGAATACGTTGTCGCCATAGTTTTGGCGCACCCTGTACTGTATTTGGTGTTATATGCAAATGCTACGAATACGGAGTACAATACTACGGAGTGGGTCAAAAATGATGCATTTTATAAGAGATGCTAAAATTAGTAAAATTTACAAGAGAAACGTTCTCTATAGGAACCCGAAGACTGATCAGCACATCCCAGAGATGGACTGAAGCAAAACATTTCGATCATGTTCGCAAATATGGTTAAAATGAGAATATGTTCTACATTTACCAAAAATCACAGCAATCCGTAAACAACTCTCCTAGATTCGAACCTGGACCTCTCCCCGCTATCCACGCCCCGACTGCAGTGAATGATTCATTTGACCTAATAAATTGTCAGATTTCTAACATCTAACTATAATTAAAGCGTTATAGCATCTGCATGTTAATTTCTGAGTATTTCAAGGCCATTCAAGGCGTCACTTTCGCCTTATCAGCCAGCACTGAAGTGCTACAGTTTTTTGTAATTTTTGACCTACCCAGATGCCAGCAGGACATTTGAAGACCACTACGGTGCTTCTTAGACACACCCTTATGACAAGCAATAGGTCATTTTGGAAATCTCTACGGGAAGTTCATTGACTTCTCTTGTCAGATTACGTACATACAATTCGGCGCACTTTGAGCGACGCGCGAAACTCAAACATCGTTTTTTATCATAAGGTCAGACTTCCCTGATTTTCGAAGAAGAGTGCCACTAACTTGTTAAGAGATTGATAAAGAATATTCGAATATTCGACTATTCGAATTTTCGATATTCGAAGCCTTCGAATATTCGAATAAACGAATATTCGAATATTGGCCACTTTCGAATATTCGAATAAACGAATAATTCGAATATTGGACTTTCTCGAATATTCGAATAATCGAATAATTCGAATATTGGACTTTCTCGAATATTCGAATAGTCGAATAATTCGAATATTGGACTTTTTTTGAATAGTCGAATATTCGAATATTCGAAATTCGAAAAGGACAAAGGTATAGTAGCTACGTCTTGCTGTTATCCGCGCTAGAGCCCGAAGGTGTGTGCCGACGTCGAACGCATAGAAGAGGGAAAGAGACATGAGATGAGGATGAGACTAGTCTGATGTTTCCTGATAGGGAAGTGGGATCGGTTGTTAACAAAGTGCGGGCGGAATGAAACTTAATCTATTTAAAATTTTCCATGACAGTCAATATCGATTGATATTATTCATTGCTTGAGCGGTGCTATCGGTTCTCTCCAGACTTATTCGATCTGGGATGGTGTTCCATGATTGTGATGACCGACGGAAGGTCGATCAAGAAATCATTCACAATGACGAGATTTCGCACAGGCAAGCAATATCGACCGATATTGATATTTTGGGCGCTGATATCGGTTTCCTCTCAGACCGGTTTCCTCCCAGATCGCTATTATCGATCGTTTCACCTGTTCTCTCTCAAACTTAAACGATCGGGTGGATGCTCTCTGTAATTACGATGGCCGACAGAAGGTCGACCAGGTAATCAGCCACCATGGTGAAGCTTCCATCAGACAATCAATTTCAACCGATATTATTGATTGGTCAGTGCCATTGCCTGGAACACGCTTTTGATTTCGAAAGTGTTCACTCACGCGCTGGGTTACTAAGCCATTTCTACCTGCTCAGTCCCTCAAACTTCAGCGGTGGACCAGGGCAGTTTTGCGAAGAAAGTTATAAGAACCTACGCTCGATCCGACTACGCTTTCAACCAAGTCTTGTTCCTTGGTCCTCAATTTTCGGCAGTGCAGTTTTTATACTACAGTGTGCAGAGCAGGATAGTTTTTTTCCTAACTCAACCTGTCCGAAACTCATCACACCTCATGGCTTAAAGCACGACGACTGGACAGAAACGTCAGAAATTCGATTATGCTTGACGAGCTGCAATAGAGTGTGAACACAACCCTAGACAAAGTAGGAGTGTTGCAGACGTTTTCCTGAGTGCGTACTGGGATGTCACTGATACTCAGCAGGGCATCAGTTGATCTGTAGTAGGCATTCGTTTCAACGCGTTCGACTTCGACGCTAGGGATGCTTCCTTACCCTGCGTTCGTTGCCGGCGAAGCCGGCGACGGACGCTGGTACTTAATAAGCGACATGAATTAAATTTCATATGCATATTTTAAAAACGCATATAATAAACTTTCCAACGGCAATACCTTCTGAAAAGTCTAGTTTATTTTTAAAAATTGCGTTGAGGCAATTAAAACCTAAAAGTCTGCATTCCTTCTGCACCAAATACTTTAAACGTTTCTACTAACAATAAGCATATTATTCATTACCTCCACACAGGGTCAAGCGTAAGGTTTGGGAATCGAAGGGGGGGGGGAGAGGTCGTACTCTCTCGGCATTTGGCCGAGAATTCTCTCCAATTTCAGGTTTTTAGGTGATGTTTGTGCCTATTAATAAGCTTTTTTTTCAGGTGTGGCTACAATAGTGGGGTGACTTACAAGCATTTTTGTTTCCTGCAGTTGAGAAATGGATCTGGATATTAAATTTTTTAATGCTGATTGTTGTCCAGTGAAAAATAAAGATTTTCTGTCCGCATACTTAGTCAATGAGAGGTTTTCAATTTTTTTTCAGATTTTTCCAGGATGTCATGGACACGGCAGTTTTTAACCTGAAGGAGCGACATAAACTTCCAAAATTGCAGTCCATAAAATTTCAAGTGCTAATTACTGACGACGACCTACAGTACCGGACGCGTCTTTTGAATAGACGCCGAAAAAACCGCACTTTTGCGGTTTTTGCGTCTTTTTGTTATAACTCGCCAAAATGGCATCCATTTGAAAAAGCAAGAGTATATTTGAGCTCACGAAAACGAGCTCTATCGTTTGGTATATAAATTTCATATGAAAGATCAAAAACGGCCAAAATTGAAAACTTGCGCTCCATTGAGAAGGGCGGCAGCGGACGAGTTGTCGGCCGCAAGGCGTCGAAAGCCATGCAGGCTCACAATTCCTCTAATTTGAGGTTTTTTGGGAAACGGTTGGTACCGTTCGATTCGTCTCCTCGAGATCTACACAACCGTATATAAAACTTCGTCAAACCACACCATTTTCGCAGTGGGTGGTCAAAAATGTCTGGAACTGACTTTTTGCTGTTGGAGAAGCTTATATTCCAGGGCTTGCATGTTCTCGGAGCATCTCAAGCATGGCATCAAGTGTTTTGTCATGCCAGCAATCTCCTCAGTGTGCACCGTGAACAATGCATATAGGATCGAACCTATCAATCGAGGGGGTGGGGGACAGTTTGTAGAGTGAGCATTTAGGGAGTTTTATGGGAAATTCTCAGCCGCCCTACTCAGAAATTGCTGCACTTTGTCCCGGCAAGACTTTGGAGTGCGCTGTGCACAATGTATATATTATCGAACCTATCAATCGACTCGGCGCGACAGCTCGCAAATTGCACCGCGGGCGTGTTCGGAGCGCGATAACTCTGTCAGCTTCCAATCATTCTGGCCGGAACGTGTGTATTCCGTAGGCAGTAATATGCTCTAGTAAAGCGCCAAAGCACAGCAAATTATCTTATGAATTGGCAAGGTTACGGCGGTGCGAAAATGCATGTTGGTCATGTGTGACACGATTTTTTCAGAATTCGGTTGACCGCTACGGTACACTAGGCGAGCTAACGGCATGCAAACTCGCGGACAAGCAAAGCACCGAAGGCACTTTACGACGATCTGCTCCTTACTCTGCAACTGCCTAAACTGCCTTAGCCCCATCTGCCATTTTAGAGCGGCGGACGCCAGCGGTGAAGCTTCTTCCGCCCTAACTCGCCCATATTCTAGTTTTTGAGCCCCAGCCAGGGTACCATTCTGTTCAGCTCGAAAAGCCCTATCGAACGGTGTCAATTGCGACCAATTCTGAAAACATCGATTTTTTGACAGTTTCTCATCGAAGACGGCTGTTAGGCCGCGCCAGACGGTCGATGACGTCATCGAAAAACGAGTTTCCGAAATTGGTCGAGTTTGGTACCGTTTCATAGAGCTTTTCGTGCTGAATTGAATGGTGTTACTGCGAGCACCAAGAACTGTAATCTGGGCGAGTAAGAGCGCGAAGAACATCGACCGTTGTTGTGCTAAATTGCGCGCGCGGGCGTGTTCGGAGCGCGATAATTCTGTCAGCTTCCAATCTTTCTGGCCGAAAGGTGTGGACTCCGTACGCAGTAATATGCACTAGTAAAGAGCCAAAGCATAGCAAATTATCTTACGAAGGGGCAAGGTTACGGCGGTGCGAAAATGCAGGTTGGGCATGTGTGACACGATTTTTCAGAATTCGGTCGACCGCTACGGGTACACTAGGCGAGCTAACGGCATGCAAACTCGCGGACAAGCAAAGCACCGAAGGCACTTTACGACGATCTGCTCCTTACTCTGCAACTGCCTAAACTGCCTTAGCCCCATCTGCCATTTTAGAGCGGCGGACGCCAGCGGTGAAGCTTCTTCCGCCCTAACTCGCCCATATTCTAGTTTTTGAGCCCCAGCCAGGGTACCATTCTGTTCAGCTCGAAAAGCCCTATCGAACGGTGTCAATTGCGACCAATTCTGAAAACATCGATTTTTTGACAGTTTCTCATCGAAGACGGCTGTTAGGCCGCGCCAGACGGTCGATGACGTCATCGAAAAACGAGTTTCCGAAATTGGTCGAGTTTGGTACCGTTTCATAGAGCTTTTCGTGCTGAATTGAATGGTGTTACTGCGAGCACCAAGAACTGTAATCTGGGCGAGTAAGAGCGCGAAGAACATCGACCGTTGTTGTGCTAAATTGCACCGCGGGCGTGTTCGGAGCGCGATAACTCTGTCAGCTTCCAATCATTCTGGCCGGAACGTGTGTATTCCGTAGGCAGTAATATGCTCTAGTAAAGCGCCAAAGCACAGCAAATTATCTTATGAATTGGCAAGGTTACGGCGGTGCGAAAATGCATGTTGGTCATGTGTGACACGATTTTTCAGAATTCGGTTGACCGCTACGGTACACTAGGCGAGCTAACGGCATGCAAACTCGCGGACAAGCAAAGCACCGAAGGCACTTTACGACGATCTGCTCCTTACTCTGCAACTGCCTAAACTGCCTTAGCCCCATCTGCCATTTTAGAGCGGCGGACGCCAGCGGTGAAGCTTCTTCCGCCCTAACTCGCCCATATTCTAGTTTTTGAGCCCCAGCCAGGGTACCATTCTGTTCAGCTCGAAAAGCCCTATCGAACGGTGTCAATTGCGACCAATTCTGAAAACATCGATTTTTTGACAGTTTCTCATCGAAGACGGCTGTTAGGCCGCGCCAGACGGTCGATGACGTCATCGAAAAACGAGTTTCCGAAATTGGTCGAGTTTGGTACCGTTTCATAGAGCTTTTCGTGCTGAATTGAATGGTGTTACTGCGAGCACCAAGAACTGTAATCTGGGCGAGTAAGAGCGCGAAGAACATCGACCGTTGTTGTGCTAAATTGCGCGCGCGGGCGTGTTCGGAGCGCCATAATTCTGTCACTTTTGAATCTTTCGGGGAGCAGCAACTTGTGGATTTTGTAAGCAGTAGAAAGCTCAATAGGTGCACTGAAACACAGCAATGTAGCTTGTGAATGGACAAAGTTACGGCGGTGCGAGTATGCTGGTAAACCTTGTGTGACACGATTTCTCAGTCGACCACTGTAGGAACACGCGATCAGCTAGCGGCCTACGAATGCGAAGGCTATCAAATCAGCTAAGGTACTTCACGATGAAGTGCCCATAGCTCTTCAGCTGCCTAACCTGCCTTAGTCCCAGCTGCCATTTTAGAGCTGCGGAGGGCAGCGGTGAAGGTTCCTCCGCCCTTACACGCCCACATTTGAGTTTTATCACAAAAGATAGTACCGTTCTGTTCAGCTCGGAAAGCTCTATCGAACGGTACCAATCTCGTCCAATTGCGGGAAAAGTGATTTTTTGACAATTTCTCGTGAGGACGACGGCGCTCGCTCTTCGCCGAGCCCGCCTGGACGATGACGTCATCGAAAGTAGACGATTTCGAAGATTGCCAAATGGTCTTGTCCAAACTTCGTTCAAATTCATCTAGGGGGTTATTTGGTGCGCTAATTACGAATCCGATGTCCGTTTTTGAAAATTCCGCCGATTTCGATAGGTTTTGGTTTTCCTTGTGGATAACTGAGGGTGGCCGGGACAGGAACACCGATTTTGCTCAAACTTCCTCTAATGGCAGGGGTTATTCAGGGTGCCGAATACGATGCCGAAGTCCATTTGGTCGATTATGGCAGGAGACCACCCATACCGATAACTGAGGATGGTCAGCGATCCTGACCCCACCAACCTCAAATGGCTGTAACATGCCAAAATCGGCGCAATTTTCAAAAACAGACATCGGATTCGTAATTAGCGCACCAAATAACCCCTAGATGAATTTGAATGAAGTTTGGACAAGAGCATTTGGCTTTTTTCGAAATCATCGACTTTCGATGACGTCATCATTCCGGGCGGGCTCGGCGAAGAGCGAGAAAAAAATCACTTTTCCCGCAATTGGACGGTATTGGTACCGTTCGATAGAGCTTTCCGAGCTGAACAGAGTGGTACTATTGAGAGCGTCGAGAACTCGAATATGGGCAAGTAAGGGCGGAAGGAACTTCGCCGTCGCCCTCCGCCGCTCCAAAATGGCAAATTGTGCTAAAGCAGTTTAGGCATCTAGAGAGTTGCGAGCATGGCATCGTAAAGTGCCTTCGGTGCTTTGCTTGTCCGCGAGTTTGCATGCCGTTAGCTCGCCTAGTGTACCCGTAGCGGTCGACCGAATTCTGAAAAAATCGTGTCATACATGACCAAAATGCATTTTCGCACCGCCGTAACCTTGCCAATTCGTAAGATAATTTGCTGCGCTTTGGCGCTTTACTAGAGCATATTACTGCCTACGGTATACACACGTTCCGGCCAGAATGATTGGAAGCTGACAGAATTATCGTGCTCCGAACACGCCCGCGCGCGCAATTTAGCACAACAACGGTCGATGTTCTCCGCGCTCTTACTCGCCCAGATTACAGTTCTTGCTGCTCGCAGTAACACCATTCAATTCAGCACGAAAAGCTCTATGAAACGGTACCAAACTCGACCAATTTCGGAAATATCGGTTTTCGATGACGTCATCGACCGTCTGGCGCAGCCTAACAGCCGTCTTCGATGAGAAACTGTCAAAAACTCGATATTTTCAGAATTGGTCGCGATTGATACCGTTCGATAGAGCTTTCCGAGCTGAACAGAGTAGTACTATTGAGAGCTTCGAGAACTCGAATGTGGGCAAGTAAGGGCGGAAGGAACTTCGCCGTCGCCCTCCGCCGCTCCAAAATGGCAGATTGTGCTAAAGCCGTTTAGGCATCTAGAGAGCTGCGAGCATGGCATCGTAAAGTGCCTTCGATACTTTGCTTGTCCGCGAGTTTGCATGCCGTTAGCTCGCCTAGTGTACCCGTAGCGGTCGACCGAATTCTGAAAAAATCGTGTCACACATGACCAACATGCATTTTCGCACCACCGTAACCTTGCCAATTCGTAAGATAATTTGCTGTGCTTTGGCGCTTTACTAGAGCATATTACTGCCTACGGAATACACACGTTCCGGCCAGAATGATTGGAAGCTGACAGAGTTATCGCGCTCCGAACACGCCCGCGGTGCAATTTGCGAGCTGTCGCGCCGAGTCGATTGATAGGTTCGATAATATATACATTGTGCACAGCGCACCCCAAAGTCTTGCCGGGACAAAGTGCAGCAATTCCTGAGTAGGGCCGCTGAGAATTTCCCATAAAACTCCCTAAATGCTCACTCTACAAACTGTCCCCCACCCCCTCGATTGATAGGTTCGATCCTATATGCATTGTTCACGGCGCACACTGAGGGGATTGCTGGCATGACAAAACACTTGATGCCATGCTTGAGATGCTCCGAGAACATGCAAGCCCTGGAATATAAGCTTCTCCAACAGCAAAAAGTCAGCTCCAGACATTTTTGACCACCCACTGCGAAAATGGTGTGGTTGGACGAAGTTTTATATACGGTTGTGTAGATCTCGAGGAGACAAATCGAACGGTACCAACCGTTTCCCAAAAAACCTCAAATTAGACGAATTGTGAGCCTGCAATGGCTTTCGACGCCTTGCGGCCGACAACTCGTCCGCTGCCGCCCTTCTCAATGGAGCGCAAGTTTTCAATTTTGGCCGTTTTTGATCTTTCATATGAAATTTATATACCAAACGATAGAGCTCGTTCTCGTGAGCTCAAATATACTCTTGCTTTTTCAAATGGATGCCATTTTGGCGAGTTATAACAAAAAGACGCAAAAACCGCAAAAGTGCGGTTTTTTCGGCGTCTATTCAAAAGACGCGTCCGGTACTGTATTTACATATTTACCCCTAAAAGAATTGAAGATGATTAAGAAAAATAAAAGTTTTCGAAAATAAGAACGGGAGGATAGTTTAAAGCAAATACAATGATGGGATCGCAATTGGTTAGGCAATGAAGTGCTGTTAAGGCATCTTTAACTGGATCTATGCTGCTCTCGTTTTTGGCTGGCTCTGCGCGATTCTAACCATGAGAGTTGAATTTCAAGCTTTACATTCACAGCAAAGGTAGGCTCAACTGGTAAGAGGAATTAAATGAGACAAATGAGGCGCCACTGGAAGAGAAAGTAGAAACCAACTTTTCGTGGTGATTCGGTCGAAGGACGAAGTCGCGGTTGGCATCCGCGAGCGACATTTCCGACTTCGGGCACCAGCCGTTGCCACGGCGACATTGCGGCTGCATGCGCACCACTGACCGGAGCTGTGGCTTTTCCCACCAGGTCAGACCCACTGTGAACTCTTGCCAAAGCAGACAACCTACCTTTTCGACTGGTGCTACATAGCATACAGAACACAGAGTAGTCACGCAGAGTTTGTTCTGATTTCGAGTTCGTTTTCTTCTTGTCAGGCGGGCATTGCACCAACAATTATGTCGGGAGACCATGAACGAATGCTAGACAAACACCAACCTATGCTTAGCATCTGAAAGCATCTTAATAATAATAAGAATAGCTAATTGAAAAAGATCCATCGATACCTAAACCGGTCGCTTCGGTCTATGTTCTTTCCATGGACGGCTGGCTCACCAGTGCGCACCTACATACTAGTGTTGTCGTGCTTGTCTATTCCAACGAGAGGGGATGATATCGAGACAGCAATGAGATTTCTTAAGAATGCATGAGCGGATAGAGCTCAATTCCGGTCGTACC